>SJYA01003791.1:0-17940 GCA_006410615.1 Neotragus moschatus | reverse complement strand
AAGAACTGGCAGAATTTAAGAGAAATAAGGTAGTAAAAATAAGTTTTTGATCATAAACGGGTCTATAATATTTTCTGGCTAGTAATAACTGCTGAGCTGCTTCTGAATTCCTCATACCTTACTCATGGGGCACCCGGGAGTGCTCTAGTTGTAGAAAACAGATTTGGATATTAGTTAAGAATAATGCGAGCTACTGTTAATAATTAACTGTCTGTGCAAAACATGATTGTTCTGCTACCATGAGAATTAATGTAAAAAAATCACTGAAACTGCTATTGTATGTAAAAGTAGAATGTAGGAAGGAAACTATGGTTACCACTTGGACACCTGCTGAAACCTGTAAATAAATCACCTGATATTTGATCTGAGAGAAAAAACAAGAGGGGCAGCAGCAAGACCAGAAGAATGGAAAGGCCGCCTAAGGAGTGTAGAAGAAAACAGAACACTTAAACTGATTATTGTTCCAGCCCAAAAGGGCAAGAAGATTTTGTATCCAAACTGACTTTGTTGAAATTTTCCCCAAAGAGTCAGAGAAATAGAAAGAAAACAGATTGTTACCTAGTCACAAGAAAGAAGAAAAAATGATGGTCTATTGTTAATAATTGATATTAAAAAAGGTATATAGAGTCTAGAAAAGAGTTTTGGGAGAGAAAAAAATAAAATTGGCTGTGTCCCAAGAGGCCAGTCTCCGTTCAGTTCAGTAGATTCGGCTGTGTCCTAAAGAGGCCAGTCTCCGTTCAGTTCAAGTGGATTCAATAAAATCGGCTGTGTCCTAAAGAGACCAGTCTCTGTTCTTGTCAATTCGCCACGCCGTTCATCCCGTCAATCCCCTGGACCCCCGCGGAGGTTGGACCCCCCGCACACATGGAACATTCTCCAGGAGAGACCACATCTTGGGTCACATATCAAACCTCAGTAAATTTAAGAAAATGGAAATAGTATCAAGCATCTTCTCTGACAACAATGCAATGAGACTAGATATCAAACAACTGTAAGAAAAACAATCACATGGAGATTAAACAACATGTTTCTAAACAACCAACAGGTTATGAAGAAATCAAAAGGGAAATAAAAACATTTCTAGAAAAAAATGGCACTGAAAACATGACAACTCAAAACCTATTGGATGTAGCAAAAGCAGTTCTAAGATGGAAGTTTATAGCAATAAAATCCTACCTCAAGAAACAAGAAATGCATTGAATAGACACCCTAACTTTACACCTAAAACAACTAAAACAAGAAGAACACACCCCCAAAGTTAGGATAAGAAAATAAATAATAAATATCCATGCAAAAATAAATGAAATAACTAGTAGTAAAGATTAATAAAACTAAAAACAAGTTATTTGAGTAGATAAAGTTGACAAACCTTTATCCAGACTCATCAAGAATAAAAAAGAGAAAAATCAAATCAACAAAATTAGAAATGGAAAAGGAGAGGTTACAACAGACCATGCAGAAATACAAAGGATTATAAGAGACTATTATAAATAACTATATGGCAATAAAATAGATAACCTGGAAGAAATGGACAGATTCTTAGAAAAGTTCAATCTTCCAANTTGTCAATTCGCCACGCCGTTCATCCCGTCAATCCCCTGGACCCCCGCGGAGGCTGGACCCCCGCAGTATCGTATACGGGCCATCGGTTCAGGGCTTACCCCACACGCTGGGGGACAGAGCCTCGACCCTGCAGGATGACGTCCCCAGCCCACGTCTTAGCTGAAGGTAATCCTGATCTTCTCTCTGACCAGCTGCTTCAGCGATATGATCTGTATCAGAACAGAAGAGCCTGCAGTCACAGCCCGCTGTCACAGCTCTTCTGACTCGGAGGTGATGCTACGAAAGATCAATTAGACATCAGGTAACCTGGCAGAGCAACTGTGGCCACAGGAAAAATCTATATCCAGAGTAGGCATTGCTTCTGTTGAGGAAGCATTTCTCCATCTCCTGCTTCAAAGAGGTCTCACGTAATACACTGGCCAAGCAAGTGGCTTGTCTTCTCTAGGGACAGTGTCACACTGAGGGCCAGCAGCTCTTATGATGACAGGTCGGCCTTCAGAGGGGTCATCAGTGAGCTAAGTCTCAGGGAGAGAAGCCCCCTCCCAGCCTCCAGCCTGGCCCCCATTGTCCCTGGTCATGGCCCCCAGTGTAAACCCTGGTGTGACTGAGGAAGGAGGCCCCTGACATCTACCGGACAAGCCATCTTGTCTACCACGTGGTCAAGTACTTCCTTAAAAGAGGGGAGGAGTCGCGGGCGGGCTTTGGGGGGCGGGGCACAAAGATCTGCCTGCGTTTGCCCAGCCCCCTCACACTTGTATGCCTCTTCCCCAGACCTCATCACTAGTCTTCCAGTCTCGCCCCTTTCTTATTCCAAACCAACAGCCAGCTGTTCACCACCGCCCAGGAATCAGCATATCCTTACCGCAGACCTCTCCCTCTCCCCTCCAGCCCTGCTGGGAGAACTTCACCTCACCACTGACCGTCCCCTGGGGACAGTCCTGAGTACAATGGTCTGCGGGGGAACAGAATCTTGGCCAATGCAACGTTTGCAGGCTCCCCTGGTGGCGGCTCATCCCCGCACGGGTGGCTCCCTGGTCCCCGGGAGCCGAGCCTGGATGGCCGCCCACTCCCTCCCCTGGCACCCGGTGGCCGAGATAACTTGAGCGTCTTCCTCAACTTGACTAAGCTTCAGACATTTCAAGGGGGCAGAGAAAGGGTGTACAATGACAAGACTTCTCGAGCAAATACTCTAAGGAAAAGGAGGTCGCGGGTCTCTTTACAGGCCTGTCCCTGTCTTGCCTCGTTACCTCGAAGTGGATCAAACGCACAAACCCAGTGTACGCGTGCGCGCATGCGCAGACGTGTCCCACTCTGTGCGACCCGGGGGCTGTAGCCCGCCAGGCTCCTCTGCCCATGGAATCCTCCAGGCAAGAACACTGGAGGGGGTCACCATGCCCTTCTCCAGGGGATCTTCCCGACCCAGAGATCGAACTTGCGTCTCCTGCACTGGAGGCTGGTTCTTTACCGTCTGAGCCACCAGGGAAGCCCAAATAAATAGGGTCAGCTTTGAAAGCAGCCCAGCAGGGAAGCATCGTCTCTGGGAGCAAACTGCTTCCTGACCAAAGGGACCGAGGCACCCGAACTGCAGGAAGAGGACTCTGGGAACGGAGCTCGAGGGTAATGAGACTGTCGGGGGGGGGGGGGCAGGGGACATTTACCGATGGATAGAAATGAATGACTCACACAGAGTCACTGAACCGGGACTCCAGCTCAGTGCCTGGCAAGGACGCAGTCAACATTCACTGCTGGGACAGCGGCTTGGAGCCTGTAACAGTGGCCTTCAGTAAGGAGGTGGAGAGCCAGGGCCTCCTTGGCAGAGGACTGAGGGAGGGGTGTTGAAGGCCCTGCGGGATGGGCTGCAAGGTGAGGCTGGAGAGCTTCCACCAGACCCGGTGTCCTGGAGAAGGCTCTGTGTCAGGCAGCGAACTGGACGGGGCTTTAGCACCTGTTAGAGCCTGGGGACGGCTGTCGTCTGCAGACTGCGCTTGGCTGGAGAGGCTGCCCCTGGTTAACCATCGGAGACAGGATGGACACGACTACTGAGATGAAGAGCAGGCCGCAGCGGCAGTCAGGGCACGGTGGGGCCGGTAGTGATGGCCAGGAGAGTGTCGTGCACACGATGAGGTAGGGTTTTGGACAGTAACAGCTTCCGGAGCTGGCAAGCAGAAGGCTGATGGTAACTGGCTCGTGCGTGGAAAAATCACAGTCCCTCGCAAGCTCTGGATGTAGGACAGTTCTCAGGTCCAAAGGCAGCAGGTAGATGCATATCCGGGGCCCTTGACCAGGGGCCCTGGGGCTCCCCGCCCAGCATATATGGTGAGCAGTCCTCCCAAGGGCTGGGGGAGGGGGCAGGTCCAGACTTTGAGGATGGGGTGTCCAGAGCTTGTCCTGCTGCTCAGATCTGGAGGAAATGGCACCACAATGCCAGCTCCAGGGGGCTCTGGAGCATGGGACTGCATCCGCTCCTGAGAGATTGACGGGCCATTTCCCCAGTGCCGGACATACACGTGCCCTGGGCCTATCTTGACCAGAGCAGTAGGAGCCCTTAGGGCTTGTCAACTAAGAAACACACAGCTTGAAAGTTGCAAGTGGAGTTTTATCTGGGGCAAAATGAGGACTGCAGCCTGGGAGCCAGCACCTCAGAGAGCTCTGAGGGACTGCTCCAAAGAGAAAGGGCGAAGGTCAGGATACATGTGATTCTGGTGAAGGGGGATACACGTCAGGGCGCGTGTATTTTCCCGGAAAGTCTCTACTGGTCTCGTGAAGCCTTGCGTGCCACGCAGAACAGTGGTCACCATGGAGGACTTTAGTGCTTTTCCAGATATGGGGAGATATAAGAACCGGGCTGGTAAAATCGGCTCTGGAAAATATCTAACTATATGAAGACCTGTCCTGGCAGTTCCCCCCACCCCAGCAGAGGGCGCCACATTTCCGCTCTGCACCCTGAACTCCTTCGGGGTGTTGAAGGTCAGCAGGTTCAGCAGGGCATGACTTAATCCTTGGAGAGGCAGAAGGTGGCGGTTTAGTTGCCAAGTTGCGTCCAAGTCTTTGTGACCCCATGGACTGTTTCCCGCAAGGATCCTCTGTCCATGGGATTCTCCAGGCAAGAATACTGGAGTCAGTTGTTTACTTCTCCAGGGCATTTTCCTGACCCAGGGATTGAACTTGGCTCTGCTGCGTTGCAGGTGGATTCTCTGCCGACTGATCCGCCTTGGCAAATGCCAGTTTGTAGTTGACAGGCTGGAGCCGTCAAGAGGGAGGTTTGAACGTGCCCCTTTCCCTGCTCAACGCAGAAAACGGATACCTTCCCAGATCTCAAAGGGAATAGGTGTCATTTTAAAAGCTTCGTTTGAGGTGCCAGCGGCACCCAGTGCTGGAGCTCTATGTGTGTGTCCTTCACCCAGGCTACCCACTGCCTCAAGATCCTGGGCCAGTCCTTATGCCTTATTTATGCTGGGAAACTGTATCCTGTTTACACGCAGAATTCTGATCACCATGGCGCTGAGGGTAGCATCATAGCATGTGTTTCCTAGTTACTCAGAATTCCCTGGACCACCAGGAAAGTCCCAGAAGCATGACTTTCATTACCAAATATTTGAGGATTGTTTTTCCCAGAGATCTTCGTGTTATTGCTTAGTAATTTAATTCCACTGTGGTTAGAAAACATACTTTGTATGACTTAAATATTTGTATGACTTTAACATTGTTTGACACTTGTTTTATGGCCCAGAATATGACCTCTCTTGGCAAATGTTCTGTGTGCCTTTGCCAATAAGGTGTATTCTGCTGTTGTTGGTTAGAATGTTCCATAAATGTCAAATTTGTTGATAGTGTTAGTCATGTCTTCTGTTTCCTTCCTGAATTTCTGTGTCCTTGTATTGAAAGAGGGGTGCTGGGATGTCCTGCTGTAAGTGTGGATTCATCTTTCTTTCTCAGTAGCTCCATCAGTTTTGGCTTCATTATGGGATATTTTGCAGCTCGCTGACAGGTGCGTGTCTGTTCAGAACTGTCGTGTTCCCTGATAGACTCCTTTGTCCTCTGTCTCTGATAATATGCTTTTCTCTATCTTGCCCGATGTTGTAAGAGTCACACCAGTTTTCTTTTGGTTTGAGGTGACTTATCTTTCTCCCTCCTCTTATTTTTAAGCTGCTGTGTCTTTACATTTAAACTGGGTTTCTTGTAGGTAGCATGCTGCTGGGTCTTGTTTTTTTAACGAATTCCACCATTTCTGCCTTTTATACAGGAGTGTGGGCCACTGGGTGTTTTCAAAAGAGTGTACAGTTGCTTGGCGCTGCTGAGTCAGTGTCTCCTGTACGGCAAAGTGAATCAGCCACAGATATACAAATATGCCCTCTATTCTGGATTCCCTTCCCTCCTAGGTCACCACTGAGCACTGAGTAGAGGTCCCTGTGCTTTACAGTAGGCTCTTATTGTTGTCAACTTTTTGGGTTTTTTAAATGTTTAAATTGTTTCGTTAGTTATTTAATTTTCTTGGTGTTCGGTCACTAAGTCGTGTTCAACTCTTTGGGATCCCGTGGACCGCAGCACGCCAGGCTTCCCTGTTCTTCAGCATCTCCCAGAGATTGCTCAAACTCATGTCCATGGAGTCAGTACTGCCATCCAACCATCTCATCCTCTGGCGTCCCCTTCTCCTCTTGCTCCCGTGTCCTGAGTATTGTAAATAGTGCTGCAGTGAACACTGGAGGTTGGGGGCATGTATCTTTGACAATTGAGTTTTGTGTGACAACATCCTTATCGGCTAATTCTTTCAACTGTCTTATTTATGGGTCCATCTTGACGGCTGCTTATTCTCCTCCGTATGGTTCTATTTCCCTATTTCTTGCATGCCTGATACTTTCTGATGGGAAATCAGACCACGTGATGTGGACCTTTTGGTGCTGGATATTTCTGCATCCCGCAAATATTCTTGGAATTTGTTCTGTTTGCAGTTGAGTTACTTGGAAACAGTCTGATCCTTTTGGGACTTGCATTTAAGCTCTGTTAGGTGGGGTCCAGGGCTTCCCTGGTGGCTCAGATGGTAAAGAATCCACCTGCAATGCAGGAGCCACCAATCCGATCCTTGAGTCAGGAAGATTCCCTGGAGAAGGGAATGGCAGCCCACTCCAGTATTCTTGCCTGGGAAATCCCACGGACAGAGGAGCCTGGCAGGCTACAGGCCAGGGGCTGCAAAGAGTCGGACCCTACTGAGTGACTAACATTTTCACAGGTGGGGTCCAAGAAGCATTTGGTCCGGGGTAATTTCCCTGCTGCTGAGCTGAGACATGCCTACTCTGACCGATGGTACAAACGACTACCTCCCACCTTGTGTGAGCGCCAGCTACTGCTGTTTGCAGTCCTCATGGTGGCTCTTTCCCAGCCTCGGGTAGATCACCAGCCCCCCACCCCCTGTCCTGACCCGGCATGTGCTCACTGGTGCTCAGCCGACACTGCAGGTCTCCAGAACTCTCTTCTTCAGCACTCTGCCCTGTGGGCTCCGGCGTGCGCTTCCTGGACTCCGCTCAGGAGAGGCTGGGTCCCGGGCTTGGTTCCTGGACTCAGCTCAGGAGATGCCAGGTCCCGGGCTTGCATCTTGTCCTGGAAATACCCCAGCTCGTGCTCGCTCGCACAGCAGAGGGCGCACTTCCCTTGTTTTCTGTCGTCCTTCACGGCGTGGTGCCCAGTGTCTTAAAAGCTGTTGTCCGCGAGCTTTGCTGAGGTTTTCGGTTGATTAGGTCAGAGCATAAACCTGGTCCTTGCTCTTCCATCTTAAACAAGATCAGATGTCCTCTTGCCTGTTTTTTTCTGAAAGGTTTCTTTACTGGTTTTACTGATTTTTACTGTTGGGCGGCCCTGGCTCTTCATTGCTGGGCGAGCTTTCTCGAATTGCAGTGAGCAGCGGCTCCTCTCCAGCTGCAGTGCTCAGGCTTCTCATCGCAGTGGCTTCTCTTGTTGCAGAGCAGGGGCTCTGAGCACTCGGGCTCCCGTGGCTGTGGGATCAGTAGTGAGGCTTCTGGATTCTAGAGAGTGGGCTCGGGGCTTGTAGTGCACGGGCTTAATTGCTCCGAGGCGTGGGGGATCTTCCCAGAACAAGGATGGAACCTGTGTGGCCCACATTGGCAGGTGAATTCTTAACTACTGCATCACCAGAGAAGCCAGCCTGTCTCTAAATAGAGTCTAGGAGCCTATCTTCTTGTTTAAAAAATTTTAGTTCACTTACAACGTTGTGCTAAATTCTGCTATACAGCAAAGTGATTCAGATACGCTATTTCCGAAGACTCTTGAGGGTCCCTTGGACAGTAAGGAGATCAATCTAGTTGATCCTAAAGGAAATCAGCCCTGAATATTCACTGGAAGGACTGATGCTGAAGCTGAAGCTCCAATCCTTTGGCCACCCGGTTTCAGTCTGTCTGCCCTCTGATGCCCTCTCTCAGCGCCTACTGTCTTAAAAGTGACCTTTTCCAGTCCTGTGGCCACTGCTGAGTTTTTGTACAAGGGTTCCCTTGTCTCCTCCCTTTTCTCTCTACCATCTGTTATTTGTAGACGTTTTAATGGTGGCCAATTTAACTGGCACGAGAAGCTACTTCATTGTAGTTTTGATTTCTTTTCTCTAATAGCTAGCAATGTTGAGCGGCTGTACGTCTTCCGTGGGAAAATGTTTATTTCGTTCTGCCCATTTTTCAGTTGGATTCTTTGGTTTTTGTCATTATTGAGTTGTATGAGCTGTTGATGTATTTTGGAAATTAAGCCCTTATTGGCTGCATCATTTTCAAATATTTTCTCCCAGTCTGTAGATTGTCTTTTTGTTTTATTTACGGTTTCCTTTGCTGTGCAAAAGCTTGCAAATTTCTTAGGCTCCATTTGTTTATTTTTGCTTTTCTTTCTATTGGCTTCAAGACTGACCTAAGAAAACATTTTACAATTTATGTCAGAGAAAGTTTTGCCTATGTTGTTTTCTAGGACTTTATGGTGTTCTGCCTCATGTTTAAGTCTTTAAGCCATTTTGAGTTTATTTTTCTGTATAGTATGAGGGAGTATTCTAACTTCATTGGTTTATATGCAGCTGTCCAACTTTCCCAGAACCACCTGCTAAAGGGACAGTCTTTCTCCATTGAATATTTTTGCCTCCTTAGCTGAAGATCAATTGATCAGAGGTGTCAGGATTTATTTCTGGGCTCTATATTCTCTTCCATTTATCCTTATGTCTGCTTTTGTGCCAATACCATGCCATTTTGAGTACTGTAGCTTTGTAGTATCCTCTGAAGTCTGGAAGAGTTATGCTCCTACTTTGTTCTTTTTCATCAGGATTGCTTTGGCAATTTTGGGTCTTTTATGATTCCATATAAATTCTAGAATTATTTCTTCTAGTTCTGTAAAAAATGTCATGGGTAATTTGATAAGAATCACAATAAATCTATAGATTGTTTTGGGCATGGCCATTTTAGCTATATTAATTCTTCCAATCCAAGAGCACGGGCTATCTTTCCATTCTTTGAATCATCTTCAGTTTCCTTTATTAATATTTTAGAGTTCTCAGCATATAAGTCTTTCACCACCTTGGTCAGGTTTTTTCCTAAGTTTTTTGTCTTTGGTGCAATTTTTAAAGATATTGGGAACCTGTCTTTTAAAATTTGAATTGACTTGTTCAACTCTTAACTGGCAGAAATTACTGATGACTTCTGCTTCAAAAGGAAGATGAGACAGTGAAAAGTTTTTTTCCAACCAGTTTTTCAAGTTTTGAGAGCTAAAAAAAAACATACCAGACACTAAGAGGTGGAACTCTGAAGTTCACCACCAACTGAATTCCACCGCTTGGCAACGGCACAGGTATGTGGCCACTGCCTGGAAATTTGCAAAGGCAACTTCTGCCTAAAGTCAGGCTCTCTGCCTTCCCCCTGGCTGCCAGGAGTATGGGGGACCTGAAGAAATTACTCAGTGGTTTTGTGTTTACCCTCCACCCCTGGAAACACCCCGGGGCTGCTTGTTGCTGCGGGGGCCCAGTGCTGGGCTGTGCTCTAAAACCTCAGGGGCTCCTCCAGGGCCCAGAACTAGGCCCAGGCAGCCACTGAATCAGAACAGCCCCGGGTGAGGCTGGGGCTGGTTTGTACCCTGGCCCTGTCCATGGGGATTCTGACGACTCACCTGGCCTAGGAGGATAAGTCCCTGATGCCAGGTCATGAAACAGGCCTCCTCACAGTCTGCTCCCTTGGGCTTGCCTCCTGCGCTACTGTGAGCTTCTCCAGCTACAGCTTTATCCAAAGACCTTGTTGACTCATGAGTTCCCGAGGCCTGAAACCTGGGCTCCTGGCTTGCTGAGGAATTGTGGGGGAGGGTCTCCAGATCTCATCCAGCTGGGGCTGTGCTAGTGCAACCAGCGAACAAGGCTTTAAGTGCATTCGTGAAATTATGCAGACTCACAAGCAGTGGAGCGTGGACTGTGGGCTGCTGGCATTTGCAGAGAGAAAGGGCAGGTTTAGGGCTGGGGGGCCTCAGTGGCCATGCACAGGGGGACTCCCCCCACCCCCAGTCTCCTCTGCCAAAGGGCCTCCATCCAGACACAGCATACAGGCGCCCCTGCAAGACCCGTGCCAACGTGCCATCCCAAAATCCAGGGGGGTGGGGTCTCTAAGAAATTTCCCGAGGGAAACATTTAGAACTTTCGGATGAACTGTAACCAAAGTCCTTTAATTCTTAATCGGGATCCCAGTAAAGAGAAAAGTCCATTGGCCAAAAATGAGAAAGACTCTGACAACCAACGTGCTGGGTAGCACTGATGCCATGGGCCCTGGGACTCTTCGCTCGTCCGGGGCACCAAGACTTTTCCATTGAAATGGCCACGAGAGATGGGAGAGCAGGCCGGGACCTAGGCGAGGTTAGCACTGAGACTCCAAGACCAGAAAGGACTGGACTCTCGGTGGGAGGGTGGGCTGAGGCAGGGAACTCCATCTAAGGGTGGCACGGAAGACATTTGTCCTGGCCTGAGCCCTGAATGCTTAGAAAGTCTCCTCTGTAACTCAGACCCAGGGCCAGCCTTCTAGTCAGCTTGCAATTCAAGTTGAAGCCAGATGCCTTAGCTTAGAAGCTCAAGCTAAGGATCCAGCAGAGGTGTGAGCAGTCCTGATGTGGGCCTCTGGGGTCCTGATTACAGAGGAGCTGACTTTATAAAACCATTTCCAGCTGGACATTTAGGATTTCAATATATCTTACATATATATCATGCTTCTGCTTACTAATAAAATCTAACCTAACATCTGTAGGGTATGGCTTTCCTTACAAACTTTCCCATCGTTGGATGCTGTTAAGGACTGAAGCCCAGGTGGTTCAGCTGAAGACCCTGTTTCCTCTGGGATAGCCTCCAGCATGCGAGACCCCAGCAGAAGAAATTGCTAAGTGCTTGGGGCTGACAACAGGGAGAAAAACGCCAGCCACCACCAACAGCCGTGGCGTCTCCTCTTTTAAAGAGGTGGGGGGTCCCATCACCCCCACCTTGCTTCGTGGGGACATCTGGGCCAAATCCTAAAAGTCAGCTCAGAGCTGTTATTGGTCAAACCACCGGAAAACAAGCCTTTGGTCAGCTTGGTCTACCCGGTGAGCTCTTTTATTTAATTAACAAAACTGTTTTTAACCGAAGTATAGTTCATCTACAAAGTTGTATTAGTTTCAGGCGTACAGCAGTGATTCACATATATAGATATTCAGAGGTATCGATTTAATATATATTTAGATTCGTTTCCATTATAGATTATTGCAAAATGTTGAATATAGATCCCTGAGCTATATGGTAGGACCTTGTTGTTGATCTATTTTATATGTACAGTAGTGTGTATCTGCTAATCCTAAGCTCCTAATTTGTCCCTCCCGTACACCTTTCCCCTTTGGTAACCATAAGTCTGTTTGCTATGTGCGTGGGTCTACTATGTTTTGTAAATAAGTTCATTTGTATCACTTTTTTTTTAGATTCCAAAGAAGATATGAGATATACATATATCACACATATCACATCTTCTTTGTGGAATTAGTCCCTGGAATGCTCATGGTCTCCAGGTAAAAACACAACGGTTATTTTAAACTGCTAAAAAAGGCAAAATATTGGAAACCACTTAGATGTGGAATTCATAAAATGACTAAAGAACTATTACATTCTTGAGTAGAGTGAAATAAGTTTAAAACTATGCTATAGAAAATGTTTCTCCAACTCTGGCGAGGACCAGGTAACCTAAGAGAAGAAAGCCATGGGCTACAGCTCCATGTTACCAGCAATCCAGGCAATTCTGAAGCACCGGACCTTTGAGACCACTTCCAAAGCTGGCCAGGGGTCTGGGAGAGAGCATGGAAGCTCACGTCTTTCCTCCATATCTTTGTTGTTGTTCAGTCGCTAAGTCATGTCCAACTCTTTCTGACCCCATGGTCTGCAGCACGCCAGGCTTCCCTGTCCTTCACCATCTCCCAGAGTTCGTTCAAACTCATGTCCATTGACTCCATGATGCCATCCAACCATCTCACCCTCTGTGNGAAGCTCACGTCTTTCCTCCATATCTTTGTTGTTGTTCAGTCGCTAAGTCATGTCCAACTCTTTCTGACCCCATGGTCTGCAGCACGCCAGGCTTCCCTGTCCTTCACCATCTCCCAGAGTTCGTTCAAACTCATGTCCATTGACTCCATGATGCCATCCAACCATCTCACCCTCTGTGGTCCCCTTCTCCTCCTGCCTTCAATCTTTCCCAACATCAGGGTCTTTTCCAATGAGTCAGCTCTTCGCATCAGGTAGCCATAGTACTGGGGCTTCGGCTTCAGGCTCAGTCCTTCCAGTGAATATTCAGGACCTATTTGCTTTAGGATCTCCTCGCAGTTCAACAGACGCTCAGGAGTCTTCTCCAACACCACAGATCAAAAGCATCAATTCTTCGGTGCTCAGCCTTCTTTAAGGTCCAACTCTTACATGCATACATGACTACTGGAAAAACCATAGCTTTGTCTAGACGGACCTTTGTCAGCAAAGTAAGGTCTCTGCTTTTTAAAATGCTGTCTAGGTTTGTCATGGCTTTTCTTCTGTGGAGCAAGTGTCTTAATTTCCTGACTGCAGTCACCATCTGCAATGATTCAGCCCTTGTAGAGCCTTGCGTTTTCCTGTTCCACTTGAGGCTGTGTCTTCTCTAGGCCTGCTGCTTCGCTGCTATCCTGGGGTTTCTCTTCATTCCTTATGGGAATTCTGTCTGTGCCTCTCCTCTGTTGAATGGGAATTCTAGGACCCCATGTCTTATGTTCGGAGGAAAAGGGGACGACAGAGGATGAGACGGCTGGATGGGATCACCGACTACTCAATGGACATGGGTTTGGGTGAACTCCGGGAGTTGGTGATGGACAGGGAGGCTTGGCATGCTGCGATTCATGGGGTCGCAAAGAGTTGGACATGACTGAGCGACTGAACTGAACTGAACTGAACTGAACTGAATGTCTTATGTTCTGGTCACTTCCCTGGAAAGAGTCCACCAGAGAGAAATTTTTTTGAGAACTAAACTGTCTGAAGATGCCTTTTCTTCCTTTGTATTTGAATTGCAGTTTACCTGGGTATTGAAATCTAGATTAAAAGTCATTTTCCCACAGAAGTTTGAAGGCCTGACTCAGATGTCTGCTGGCTCTTGTTACAAGGGGAAGCCTGAGACCGTTGTGATCCCCACGCCTTCGTGAGATTTGTTCATCCCTAGTGTTCCTTGGGGGTCTTTCTGGGGGGGGTGCACTTGGGTCCTTCAGCTCTCCAAAACTTTCCTGTATTATTTATTTATGAGCTCTGATTTCTTTATTCTAGCCTTTTTGATCGCCTGTTATTAACATGTTGGGTCTTCTGGAGTTTTCTGTCAATTTCCTTTCTCCTACTTTTTTTTAGTTATTGACCTTTTATCCTTTTTTGGGGAGAGAGCTTCGACTTTATCTTCTAGTCCTTACATTGCAGTTTTATTTCTGCCATCATCAAATCTTTCATTTCTAAGTGTTTTTGTCCCTAGTATTCCTTTCTCATAACATCTTGGTTTTGTTTCATGAAGGTAATCATTTTAAAAACCATTTCTCTTTGTTGTTGTTCAGTCACTAAGTCGTGTCCAGCTCTTTGCCACCCCATGGACTGCAGCATGCCAGCTTCCCTGTCCTTCACTGTCTCCCAGAGTTTGCTCAGACTCATGTCCACTGAGTCAGTGATGCCGTCCAACCTTCTCATCTTCTGTTGCCCCCTTATCCTCTTCTCAATCTTTCCTAGCATCAGGGTCTTTTCCAAAGAGTCAGCTGGAAAAGGTGGCCAAAGTATTTGGAGATTCAGCTTCAGCATCAGTCCTTCCAAAGAATATTCAGGGTTGATTTCCTTTAGGATTGATTGACTGGTTTGATCTCCTTGCTCTCACAGGGACTCTCAAGAGTCTTCTCCAGCACCACAGTTCAGAAGCAGCAGTTCTTGGGCACTCAGCTTTCTTTATGGTCCAACTCTCACATCCACATGTGACTACTGGAAAAACCATAGCTTTGACTAGACGAACCTTTGTCAGCAAAGTGATGTCTCTGCTTTTTAATGTACCATCTAGGTTTGTCATAGCTTTCCTTACAAGGAGCAAGCCTCTTCATTTCATGGCTGTAGTTACAGTCTGCAGTGATTTTGGAGCCCAAGAAAACAAAGTCTGCCACTGTTTCCATTATCTATTTGCTATGTATATTCAAAAGCAGAGATATTACTTTGCCGACTAAGGTTCGTCTAGTCAAGGCTATGGTTTTTCCAGTAGTCAAGTATGGATGTGAGAGTTGGACTGTGAAGAAGGCTGAGCGCCGAAGAATTGACGCTTTTGAACGGTGGTGTTGGAGAAGACTCTTGAGAGTCCCTTGGACTTCAAGGAGATCCAACCAGTCCATTCTGAAGGAGATCAGCCCTGGGATTTCTTTGGAAGGAATGATGCTAAAGCTGAAACTCTAGTACTTTGGCCACCTCATGTGAAGAGTTGATTCACTGGAAAAGACTCTGATGCTGGGAGGGATTGGGGGCAGGAGGAGAAGGGGACGACCGAGGATGAGATGGCTGGATGGCATCACTGACTTGATGGGCGTGAGTCTGAGTGAACTCCAGGAGTTGGTGATGGACTGGGAGGCCTGGCAGGCTGTGATTCATGGGATCGCAAAGAGTGAGACACGACTGAGCGACTGACCTGGACTGAACTGATGAGGTGATAGGACCGGATGCCGTGCTCTTAGGTTTCTGAATGCTGAGCTTTAAGCCAGCTTTGCCACTCTCCTCTCTCACCCTCACCAAGAGGCTTTTTAGCTCCTCTCCTCTTTCTGCAGTCGGGGTGCTGTCATCTGCGTATGCTGCTGTCTATTAGGTTGAAATAATGAGGCCATCCAGACTCGTCCCTTCACTGACTTCTCTGAGTCTTGCCTCATCTGTTTTGGTCATCATTCTTCTTAAATCTTCATCCCGGGTCCCCTTTCTCTTTCCTGAAGCGCATGCTTCAGCCACAGTCTGTTACTAACACTTTCCATTGTGGTTTCTCTGAAAATATTTTCATTTTATTCTCATTTTTGAATGGTAGTTTAACAGAGCGTAGAATTCCATGAGCCCTTCATGCCTTGGAGGGCCAGTGGAGCTCGGCGAGCACAGTGGGCGATAGTGGAGGCCTCAGCAGGGGAGTCAGGGCTGACTGCAGGGCACACACTGGCCTGCTGGGGCCTCTGCTGAGGGCTGCAGGGCACAGCAGAGAGCGAGGCCCAGGTGGACAGGTGTGCACTCAGCTCCAGCCGGAGGCGGAGATTAGCCTGCACTGGAAGCTACAGTGAGGTCCTGTGCCACCTTGAATGTCCCCAGATGGGGGCCTTGGTACTGGCTGGGTAGAAGGCTGGCCTGTGCCAGTGCCTTGGCCTCCAAGATCATGGGCAGAGAACAGGAGTGCTCATTTGTTCCCACCAGTGTGAAATCTGGTCCCTATCAATCAGCCCGTTAGCTTTCTAAGATGTTCATAATGGCCCAAAGGCAAGGGATAGTGTTTAAAAATATAAATGATTTTCTTAATCACATTCTATATTTGTAATGAGTACATTTTTGAGCTCAGAATTACCAGATTAACGCCTTTAACCTAGTGGCTCAGATGGTAAAGAATCTACCTGCAGTACCGGAGACCCGGGTTCGATCCCTGGGTTGGGAAGATCCCCTGGAGAAGAGAATGACAACCCACTCCAGTGTTCTTGCCTGGAGAATCCCATGGACAGAGAAGCCCGGTGGGCTACTGTCCATGGTGTTGCAGAGAGTTGGCCACCACTGAGCGACTAACCCACAAAGAAAGTGAAAACGGAGACTAACTGAGCCTCAAACTTGTGGTTGCTGCTGCTGCTTCTAGGTTGCTTCAGTCGTGCCCGACTCTACTTCCCTGCCACTTCTCTCCCTGTCTGGCATAGTCATGCTTTGACACTTTGCTTCCTGGCGGGGGAGGCACAGTGAGACGCAGCTGCACAGGTGAGATGCAGAACGTGCTCTGAGAGTTGTAGTTGATGTTTTCACTGAAGTTCCACGTATTTGGAAGCTTGTTTGCAGCCCTGCACTGCAGCTGTGGCCCTTCCGTATCGCTCCAAATATAGTTATGATCTCCGTAAGAATGCCTGGAGAAGGCTCCTGTGTCGCTTGGGTATTAATTGTGTACCCAGACCCAAGAAGTGAGCTCTGTCTGCCAGCTTCGTAATTTTTAGCCTCAGGAGACACCTGCATCAGTAAACTGAGCACAAATAAAGTATTTTCCATTTGTCTGAATGAATTTTATTTTAAGGCTGTGTTAGCAAACTGTTAGCACGTTTACTTTTTAACTTCTCTCCCAAAAATTCTGTGCAGAGGAAGGGTAAAATCTATGTAATGAGAAACTGTTAGGGAAATTAAAATGGAGGTAAGTCTTGTTTAGGCTTCAGAAGTAGGAGAGGAACTTCCTTCGTGGTCCAGTGGCTAAGAATCTGCGCTCCCAATGCAAGTTGCCTGGGTTCGATCCCTAGTCGGGGAACTACGCCCCACATGCTGTGACTAAGACTTGGTGAAGCAAAATAAATTTAAAAGTAAGGATAAACAAATAAATATTTTTAAAAAAATGTGTAGGGAAGCAGGCCTCTACCCACTTCAGACCCTGCCTGGACCCTGCCTGGCCTGCATGGCCGTCTGCAAGCACACCATCTGTTATCAGCGAGCCAAGCGGCAGTTCAGGTGAGAAAGGAAGTGGATCTCGGAATCTCTTAAGTTCCTGAGGGCCTGGCCAGCCCCTGGGGTCTAAGAAGTCCTACGACTCACTAGGTAAAACAAACAGCGAGGTAAAAGTTAAAGAAAAAAAACGGAGCTGCATTTTTGTCCTGCAGACTGATGATGATATCCATCTGTGGCCTGAGAATATAAGCAGAGCCCCCAAGACGGCGACTGGAAATTTCACCCGTGGGGTGGGCACACCACCCAGGACCCTCTCCCAGCTGGGACTACAGATTGCTCTTAAGGAGGGACTTCCCAGCGCTGTTAAGTCTGGATGTAGGTTGTCGGCCCACTTTGGTGACCTATACGCTGTTACTTCTACTTTTTCTATTTCTTTTCCTTTAATGACTGTATATTGAGATTAAATCAAATAGTCTTCCGTAAAAAATGTGGTTTCTTTTGTTATCGAACCCTTCAAACCCAAAACGAAGTAAAAACTTTTGGCAAAACAGAAACAAAACCAAAATTTTCAAATATATTTTAAAAGGTATTAGCTGATCCCTCTATTCAGTCGGAGCTCTTGAATATCTTAAAAGTAGCATCAGCTCTGGAAAAGAACACCTACCAAACTTCAGTCCTTTCTTAGATCCCGGTTTTTCATAGTGGTATATGGGGAACTCTTTTCCCAAAGTTTTTACCTCTTGCAGTTTTAGGGAGGATTTCTTTTTAGCTTGTTTTTAAAAAGTTGCCCTGTGTACTGATTTGTGGCTTTCTGCTTCATCAGCTGTAGGGACCACAGGCTTCCAAACAAAATAAACCCCTCACAAATCTCACAAGAGTAGTTTGATCTGTAACAGTTATAGAACTTTGTCAAGAACAGTTCTATTAAAAGTGATCATGGCTTTATTCTTTTTAAACATACTTATTTACTTATTTGGCTGCACCCACTCTTAGGTTCAGGGGCTCTTTAGTTGCGGCATGTGGGACCTAGTGCCCCGACCAGGAGTGGCATCCAGGTTTCCAGCATTGGGAGCAGCTGAGTCTTAGCCACTGGATCACCAGGGAAGTCCCTCACATAAATAAGGTGATGGTCTTTATCTCACTGCCTGCCTCAAAACAAGACCAAGAACTGAGTTCTCAACCCCAAGCAGGGAGGGCTCTGAGGTTCCTTGGTGTCCTCTCCCTCCCTGGGG
>SJYA01003789.1:36243-52595 GCA_006410615.1 Neotragus moschatus | reverse complement strand
CAAGGCTGTGGTCCTAGTGTGATTAGATTCACTAGTTTTCTGTGAGTATGGTTTCAGTGTGTCTGCCCTTTGATGCTCTCTTGCAACACTTACTGTCTTACTTGGGTTTCTCTTACCTTGGACGTGGGGTATCTCTTCACAGCAGCTCCAGCAAAGCACAGCCACCATTCCTTACCTTGGACGAGGGGTACCTACTCACCACTGCCCCTCCTGACCTTGAACGTGGAGTAGCTCCTCTCCGCCCTCCTGCGCCCATCCAGCCACGGCTCCTTGGACATGGGGTTGCTTCTCTCAGACGCTGCCCCTGATCTTGGATGTGGGGTAGCTCCTCTAGGCTGCTCCTATGCCATTGCAGCCTGGCACTCTCTGTCACTGCCCCTGACCTTGGGCGAGGTGTAGCTCCTCTCGACAAGGCTTCTGCATGGTCTGACGCAGCTGGCACCAACAGAGAGTGATGCTGCTGCTGCTGAGTCACTTCAGTCGTGTCCAACTCTGTGTGACACCATAGATGACAGNTCTGTCACTGCCCCTGACCTTGGGCGAGGTGTAGCTCCTCTCGACAAGGCTTCTGCATGGTCTGACGCAGCTGGCACCAACAGAGAGTGATGCTGCTGCTGCTGAGTCACTTCAGTCGTGTCCAACTCTGTGTGACACCATAGATGACAGCCAGGCTTCCCTGTCCCTGGGATTCTCCAGGCAAGAACACTGGCGTGGGTTGCCATTTCCTTCTCCAATGCATGAAAGTGAAAAGTGAAAGTGCAGTCGCTCAGTCGTGTCTGACTCTTAGCGACCCCATGGACTGCAGCCCACCAGGCTCCTCCGTCCATTGATTTTCCAGGCAAGAGTAATGGAGTGGGTTGCCATTGCCTTCTCCCCAATAGAGAGTAGGGCAAAGCAAATTGATCAGGAGCATTGCAAAAGAAATCAAAAGTATTAGTAAATGTGAAAAGCCTTTCACAATTCAAGACTAAACATTTTGTTGTAGAAGAAAACAGGAGAAAAATCTCTGTGACCTTAAGTTAGGTAAAGATTTCTTGGATACAGTACTAAAAGTACCATCTTAAAACAAAAATCTGATAAATCAGACTTAATCAAAAGAAAGATTTATGCTCTTCAAAAGATACTGTTAATAACTCAAAAGATAAGCCAAGGACTGGGGAAAAAATATTTGTAAATCACATATCTGATAAAGGACTTGTATTCATAACATATAAATAACTCTCACAACTCAAAATAAGAAAGCAACTCAATAACAAAACAGATAAAAGATCTGAAGACACATGGATAGCCAATAAACACATGAAAAGATGCTCAGTATCATAAGTTACTAGGTAAATACAAACCACACACCTCTTGGAATGGCTAAAATGGAAAATACAAAATACCAAGTGTTGACAGGAAGGAAAGCAACTGTGTTCCTTCACATTGCTGGTGGGGATACAAAATAGCACCTTCCCTCTGAAAAACAGTTTTTAGTCATTTCTTATACAATTAAATGTATGGTTGCTATATGACTCAATAATTCCCTCCTTAGGTTCTTCCATATGACTCAGTAATTCCCTCCTAAGGTTCTTTTGAAAAACTAAGGTTCCTCAACAGAACCTTAGTTTCACATAAAAACCTATATGTGAATATTGACAGCAGCCCCAAACTAGAAACAACCTAAAATCTTTCAATGGGACATCCAATCAATGGAATACTTATTTGACAATAATACAAAAGAAAAAAAAGAATTTTTGATACAAGAAACAATATGGATGTGTCTCAAATGCATTGTGCTGAGTGAGACAGAAAGTGTGAAAGTGTGAGTCGCTCAGTCATGTCCGACTCTTTGCCACCCCATGGACTGCAGCCTGCCAAGCTCCTCCTCAGTCCACAGAATTCTCTGGGCAAGAATACTGGAAGGGATAGCCATTCCCTTCTCCAAGGGATCTTGCCCACCCAGAGCTCAAACCCCTTGCATTGCAGGCAGATTCTTTACTATCTGAGCTACCAGGGAAGCCCGTGAGTGAAGTCTGACTCAAAAGCTACACTCCATTTGATTCTAAAACAGATCAGGTGGGGTGGAAACAGCTGGACACTAGCCAGAATGTGGGGCAGTGTAGAGAAGAGTGTGGTCAGACGGAGCTCCTGCATCAGACTCCACTTTACTCCAGCAGGGACAGTGTGAGTTGACCTCTGGATGCCAGACTGACCCATGCCATGTGGCAGCCCAGGGATGAGCTCCAGGAACAGACGGGTGATGACTGGAGAGTCTACCATTCATTCATTGAGCAGAGCCTCGATCTGGTTTCTGGGAGTGTTTCCTACCACCACAGGCGTGAAGGGATTGGAATGACCTCAGTCACCAAAAATCAGCTCCAGTAGAGAAATCTGTTTCCCCAAACTGGGACTCAGCTAGAAAACCAGGACCTGGGAAGAGGCCAAAACTCAGACTACAAAAGGTCCACCAGGGAAGGAGGAGGTTAACCCCACAGAAAGGCAATATTGAGCTAAGATAGTGGAGAGTTCCTTTGCCCCTGGCTCCACCAGCCAGGTGACTCTGATCCTAGAGGCCAGCACTGGGGTTATGCCTGCTGGTAGGAGTCAAGTGGTCCCAAGGAGGGATGCTCAGAAAATGCAGGAGCCAGGCAGCACCCTTGATGTAAATTTCCATATAAGAACATGAGATGGTTGGATGGCATCATTGACTTGTTGAGCATGAGTCTGAGCAAACTCTGGGAGATAGTGAAGGACAGGAAAGCCTGGCGTGCTGCAGTCCACGGGGTCGCAAAGGGTCGGACATGACTGAGTTGAACAACAACAACAAATAAGAACTTTATCTCGCATATCAAAGTTCCCTAATGAGTAACGAGGTGTGTGTGCTTTGGTAGGCATTCTTTGGTAAATGGGAAGTCTAAAGGTTAAAACAAACCAAAGGAAGTATTCCTTTAAAGAACACCTAGATTGCAGACCAAACAATCAGTGGTCATCTCTAACAAGATAGGAACTAGACTGTAAGCACCATAAAAATGAGACCCGTATCTCTCCCTGCAAGTGTTTGTTTTGTACTGTGTTTGGTTCCCAAAATGTATAGACAGGTAAGTAGGTAAGTGTTCACTGAAGGCAGAGGTTACGGAAAACACATTTTATCCTTTGAATAATTAAATGACTCTTCATGTTCCTAGAGAGTGGTAAAGTTTACACAATGCATTTGTACTGTCTGATACAATTTTTCCCAAACCCTTAAAGGCAGCTGTCCATTCTCTACAGTGGGTAAATATAGAAAGAGAGGTGCAGAGTGTGGAACAAGAAGGAAGCTGGCATCTACAGGGCAAGGCTCTAACCATTGGCACCACTGACATTCAGGGCCAGAGGATTCTGTCATGAGGGCTGTTCTGTGCTTTGAAGATATTCAGCATAATCCCTGAAAAAGAAGAAAGTGAAAGTATTACCTGCTCAGCCACGTCCGACTCTTTGCAAACCCATGGACTATAGCTCGCCAAGCTCCTCCCTACATGGGATACTCCAGACAAGACTTCTGGAGTGGTTTGCCATTTCCTTCTCCAGGGGATCTTCCCGACCCAGGGGTTGAACCCATGTTTCCTGTACTGCAGGTAGATCCTTTACCATATGAGCTCAAAGAAGCCCTTCCTAGTAGATACCAATAATAATACCCACACACAAGTTATCTCTCTATACATGGCTAATATCTCCTGAGGGTTATCCCCTATCGTGGTGAGAATCACTGCTGTAGATGGATTAACTCACATCCCCAAGACGAGGCTCTGGCCCTGGAACCTTTATCTCAAATCCCTGGGGCTTGATGTGGTTTAGAATCCAGAATACTCTGGGTTTTAGAAAGGCAAATATACAATATCCCAGTGGACTCTGGGGCCTTCCTCCTCCATCCCAAACATTACCGTTTCTATAGCAAAATGCATGAATACCTAAATTAAGCAGGCTGAGTAAAGATTACAAAGTCTCATATCAGTTCAGGTCAGGGGTTGCTGCCAAATGAGGCTGCTATAAACCTGCGAAAGAACTGACTTTGGAAAGATTTTGTATTTCAGAATTAGAGAATGGTTCATGACTAAGGGGCACCACAGGGAGATTAGGTGACGTGCCCAAGGTCACATGACCATTATTATGGACTGGGATTGGTTAAGTGACAGGCCTGAGATCATGTGACCATGACCAAGGACCGGGATCTTTGCCAAGAGCCAGTACTCTACCCTCTGCCCACACCCACCCTCCACCACTGCCTTTCCACCTTCCAGGGCCCCACAATGGTAAACAGAGGGCCGAGCTGCAGGTCTTGGGCCTGGTCATGCCCCACCTGCCCCCCACATACACTGCCCAGCTTCCCTGGGGACCCCAGCTTGATTTCATTAACCATGGTCTTAATTATTTTTTTAAGGTTGTCTCAGTTTCTGAGCGGGCTTTCCACATGGTCCACCCACAGGATGAAAATCAGTAAGGTTAAAGACCCAAGGATTTAGGAAACAGAGAGAAAAAAAAACACAGTGAAAGAGGCAAAGAGGAGGCCCCTCTACAGCCAGAGTGTTGGCTGAAAGGCCAGCTCCACGAGCATCCCATGCAGGCATGAAGGCTCATCCGACAAGGCGAGGTTGGCCTCCCTGTGTCAGCCCGTCACATACTGCCTCCATCCTGCCGGCGACACCACACTCTAAAGCAAACCTCACAGGGTCAGGTCTGTTTATTCCAGTATTTGTCCCCAAAACCGAGCTGCAAAAATCATCAACCTCACCCAAGGCTAGGAACACAGATTTGCCTTCATCTCAAGAAGTGACTCTTCTGCTTTTGCCATAGGGACCAATCAGAGGGTGAGACACTCCATGGGGAACAGGAGTCCATGGTATCCAGCCATCTGAGGGCCCCGGCTTTTCTCGGCCGACTGTGGAAGCAGGAGAGATTTTTTTTCCAGAGCTTGGTAGAGCTCCATATGGTCGAGATCAAAGGTGTTGCTGGGTGCACGGTTCTGCTTTATTTCCAAGCACTGCTGTTAATTAGAAAACAAGATCAGAGGCAGTATTAAAATCCAATTAAATTGATATGAACAGATTGCCAAGTGATGTTCACTAATGTATAATTGAGCACCATGCAAATTTCGGTGGCTGGCTTTTGTTTTTCTCCCCCACACTCTGGAATGAATGATGAGGCTATGAAGTCTCCCTTCATTGTAAAAAACAAACAAGTTAATGCATTGATCTAGAGGGTATTGCCCTGGTGATTGATGAAAATGAGAGAGGAATAGTAAATTGTGACTTTTTGAAGGGAGGGAGCAAGAATCCTTTGATTCGTTCTGTTTTTTCCTCTCTCTGGTTCCAGAGTCATTTCTTATGCCGGGTGTCAAGCCTAGCTTTCTGTTGACATTCCATCGTTAACGACCCAGAGAAAGTTCTTCTGGGTTTCAAGGATGGATTGGAAATACATTTTGGAATTTGAAAACAAGCATCACAGATTTCTTAAAAAGAGAGAGAGAGACCTCTGTGCAGGTAGGTTTTGTTTAAGTGCTAATTGCTTGTTTGGGCCTTTGTGTATTAAAAAGGTTTTATCCTGGTTTGGGCTCCTGAGCAAAACCCCCCAGAATATGGAATCTGGAAGAGGATCCCGGAAAATGAGGAAAAATCAGTTTTACCAACAGAGGTCAGAGGTCCCCCAAAAAGAAGCCATCCACATAAACAAATGTCAGGAGTTGACCATTACTGCTGCAAACAGAACTGTTTGCTCACTGTGGACGCAGCAGGTTTGCTAGCAGGCTGTCACCATTAAGGTTTAGAGGGGGAGAAAATACCACCAAGGACTCGAAAGACAACGGCGGATGGCAGTGTCTACATATTCATGACATTTGGAGGTTTGCTTTAACTCCCTAAAAAGAAAGGAAAATCTAATCAATTCGAATTGCAATGGATGAGCTGGGCAGTGAGGAAGAGTCGAAAACCTTGGCCTTGGCCTGCAGGCACCGAGGGAGGAGGCAGGAAGTGTAATAAACATGTAGCGTAGCGTAAGACACGGAGAGAGGTGAGGCAGTGTCTCAGCATCCGATGCCCTGCTGGTCCCTTTCCTTAAGAAGCCCTGGTTTGATTCAGGAGACCACCTGCCAACTGGGGACCCCCCCTACTGCTCATGGCTAGCCTATGCCGAAGGGGCACTTCCTCTGGATGTGACCCAGTGCTGGCCAAAGAGAAGTGACATAAGTGGCCTCCTCCCAGCGGGCTGCTGGGAAAAGTCTCCCAACTGACAGAGAAGCGCGGGTTGGTGCTGCCACCATCTTGCCACCTACCCAAGTGTGACGCCCACACATCCAGCAAACCCGGAGGTCCCAAAGAGTGAATCTGCCCCACGATATTCAGCACCTGAAGGCTACACACCTCTGGCCTTGTTCTTAAATATGACAGCAAAGCACCCCATCATGTAAGCCCATCTGAGCTGAATTTTCTGAGAAATGTTGCCAAAACCACCTAGTTGATCTTGGATGGGTCCCAGTGAAGAGGATAAACTTCTTGCCCCTGGTCAGATGCGGGGAAGCCTCCTGAAGGAAATGGCCCTATACCTCCTTGTGGGTGTCCACTATTGGAGACGGAGAGTGAGTCTGGTCATTTGGTTGCTTTGCTGATTCATTTCAGAGAAAAGGGTCTCGGATTCAGCAGAAGGTCTAAGGACAGGATAAGGTCATTAGCAACCACTGCTCTTTCCCACAGAAAGGGAAGGAGAATGGCATGTAGTAAGCAGCCCAACAACATACTTTCCAAATAACCACTTTTGAAAAGAAAGGGATGAGTGTACACAGAGTCTCTCTTTTAACCTTCCAATAAATCTCTGAGATGGATATTCAGTTCAGTTCAGTTCAGTCATTCAGTCATGTCCGACTCTCTGCCATCCTGTGGACTGCAGCACACCGGGCTTCTCTGTCCATCATCAACTCCCAGAGCTTGCTCAAACTCATGTCCATCGAGTTTGTGATGACGTCCAACCATCTCGTGCTCTGCCATCCTCTTTCTCTCCTGCCCTCAATCTTTCCCAACATCAGGATCTTTTCTAATGAGTCAGCTCTTCACGTCAGGTGGCCAAAGTATTGGAGCCTCAGCTTCAGCATCAGTCCTTCCAGTGAATATTCAGGACTGATTTCCTTTAAGATTCACTGGTTTCCTTTAGGACTGACTGGTTCGATCTCCTTGCAGTCCAAGGGACTCTCAAGAGTTCTCTCCAACACCACAGTTCAAATGCATCAATTCTTCGATGCTCAATTTTCTTTGTTGTCCAGATCTCACATCCATACATGACTACTGGAAAAACCATAGCTTGGACTAGGCAGACCTTTGTTGACAAGGTAATGTCTCTGCTTTATAGCATGCTGTCTAGATTTGTCATAGCTTTTCTTCCAAGGAGCAAGCATCTTTTAATTTCATGGCTGCAATCACCATCTGCAGTGACTTTGAAGCCCAAGAAAATAAAGCCTGTCACTGTTTCCATTGTTTCCCCATCTATTTGCCCTGAAGTGATGGGGCTGGATGCCATGAGCTTCGTTTTTCAATGTTGAGTTTTAAGCCAGCTTTCTCACTCTCCTCTTTCACTTTCATCAAGAGGCTCTTTAGTTCCTCTTCTCTTTCTGCCATAAGGGTGGTGTCATCTGCATATCTGAGGTGATTGATACTTCTCCTGGCAATCTTGATTCCAGCTTGTGCTTCATCCAGCCTGGCATTTCACATGATGTACTCTGCATAGAAGTTAAATAAGCAGGGTGACAATGTATAGCCTTGATGTACTCCTTTCCCAATTTGGAACCAGTCCTTTGTTCCATGTCTGGTTCTAATGTTGCTTCTTGACCTGCATACAGATTTCTCAGGAGGCAGGCCAGGCGGTCTGGTATTCCCATCTGTTTCAGAATTTTCCAGAGTTTGTTGTAATCCACACAGTCAAAAGCTTTGGCATAGTCAGTGAAGCAGAAGTAGACATTTTTCTGGATTTCTCTTGCTTTTTCTATGGTCCACTGGACGTTGGCAATTTGATCTCTGGTTCCTCTGCCTTTTCTCAGTCTAGCTTGAACATCTAGAAGTTCTCTGTTCAGGTACTGTTGAAGCCTAGCTTGGAGAATTTTGAGCATTACTTTGTTAGCATGTGAGATGAGTGCAGTAGTTTGAACATTCTTTGGCATTGCCCTTCTTTGGGATTGGAATGAAAGCTGACCTTTTCCAGTCCTGTGGCCATTGCTGAGGTTTTCAAATTTGCTGACATATTAAAATGGGTATTACTACCCCCATTTTGCAGATGGGAAAACTGAGGCTTAAACAAGTGCAGTACTGGCTCTGTTACACTCTCTCTTAGCTCCCTCACATTTCCTTCATAATATTTACCCTGTAGATAGACAGCAAATGTTTTATAGCTGTTTTGCTGAGATCTGTCTCCCTGGACTCTGAACTCCAAGAGGAAAGGGGACATATCATTGTGTCCACTGCACACCCGGTCTCATGCCTGGCAGGTGTCCTACAGATGCTCTGCAAATGCAGCCAACATCACTTGGCTGACGAGCGAGAAGGTGAACCCAACTCTGTCTCTATCCAGAGACCAAGCCTGTGGCCACTAGCCCACAGTCCTTGCGAACAGTCCTGTCACCCCAGCAGCAGGCATGCACCCCAACACAGGAAGGGGCTCACTGGACGTTTACTGAATGTCCCATTATACAACCAAAGTGGTTGTGCCCACCTAGAGTGTGGAGCAGGGAAAGTTGGATGAGGATCTGGCCACCAGTATGTAGGACCCCTGGGGTCAGGGCAGGGCTCTGTAACTGAGGAGCTGTGTGACCTTGGGCAGATCACTTCACTTCTCTGGGCCTTAGTCCCTTGTGAGAAGAAGCACCCCAGAGATACATCACTCAAAGGAAAAGACAAGTTCCAAAGGAAGGCGTCCTCTCACCTCTCAGAGCAGCCTGACTGCACTTCATTGATCTTTTCAGTCCTTACCCCAAGAGGATTTGATTGAATATCTCTAGGTCTCAGTTCCAATATATTTGTGGGGTCCAGTGCAAAATGTAAATGCAGAGACATTTATTTTAAAAGGTTAAACATGACCTGAGAGGGACTAAAACACAAGCTCTTTTCTCAACAGTCCTCTCTCCACTTGTCACGGTGTTTTAGCTTACTATTTCATGTCTTGCTAAAATAAGTTAAAAATTAATATTATTAGCATGAATTTTGCCATTCACCTTTATATGGTGCAATTCCAGCTTCAAATGCAAATATAAGAGCATTTTATTCGTGTGTGAAATAACCAACATAATACAATTCATACATTACAGCTTGTACATGTATGTATATTTATTCTTACCAGAGCAGTGGAAACATTGCAGAAACTAACCTGTTTTATTTCTCTTCTCCTAATGGACCTGTTCTGCCAAAGCGCCATGGAAGCCAGAAGCTTGCATTCCATGCGTGCCTTTGAACTCGCTTAGACAGCCTCACGAGCCCACTGACCTTCTGTGCTCACGGGACATCGTGAATGATACACGTGGAAAGAGCAGGGAATGTAGACAGGCATAACGTGAGTATCCCCTCGGCCAACACTCAAGCTCCACTGTCTCACTGGGTGTCACCTACAGAACACAAGGGCAAAGATAAAACTATTCTGAGTTAGCCGGAGCAGAACATTAAAGCAAGCCAAGGCCCTTCTGAGTGCTGGGCTGTGCGACTGCCAAGTAACCCACCCGTGAAGCCGGCCCTGGGCTTGGTACTGCTGTCTCTGCCATGTTTAATGACTCAGCCATCCAACCTAAGGCCTAGAACCCCAAGAGCACCCATAGGCACTCAGGTGCCCATTGTCAAGGAAGCCTCATGGATCATGGTACTCTTTTACTCCATGCCAAACAACTGGAATTTTAAAATCCATATATCTTCCAGATATTTAGTCATTTCAAACACTAGGGCTAAACTGTTTCATACTCAGCCTTATTCCAAACGTGTTCTAAATCAACTCGTCAAAATACATTTAGTAAGATAAAAATGAAAGCATCACTCAGGCAAAAGGACTTTCAGTTCAGTTCAGTTGCTCAGTTGTGTCTGACTCTCTGTGACCTCATGAACCACAGCACGCCAGGCCTCCCTGTCCATCACCAACTCCCGGAGTCCACCCAAACCCATGTCCATTGAGTCGGTGATGCCATCCAACCATCTCATCCTCTGTTGTCCCCTTCTCCTCCTGCCCTCAATCTTTCCCAGCATCAGGGTCTTTTCAAATAAGTCAGCTTTTCGCATAAGGTGGCCGAAGTATTGCAGTTTCAGCTTCAACATCAGTCCTTCCAATGAACATCCAGGACTGATCTCCTTTAGAATGGACTGGTTGGATCTCCTTGCAGTCCAAGAGACTCTCAAGAGTCTTCTCCAACACCACACAGTAAAAGGACTTTACTATTATTAAGATCAGTACAACATCTCTGTCCCCTACCAGATGGTAAGATGGTATCTTCAACAATTTTATGTCAACAATACATAACACTGTATTGAATACTTCAATGACTAATAATTGCAGAATGACTGAATGAAATGTGCAGTATCAGTTTTTTAAACTAAACTACACAACTTCCAATGGGCAGTTTCAATGGGAGAATTAACTGAGCTCTCTAGTTAAGCAGCCCACTGGTACGTGAGAAAATTTTGGGGGCTTCCCTGGTGGCTCAGATGGTCCAGAATTGGCCTACAATGCTGAGACCCTGGGTCAGGAAGATCCCTTGGAGAAGAGAATGGCTACCCATTCCAGTATCCTTGCCTAGAGAATCCAATAGACAGAGAAGCCTGGCAGGTTACAGTCCATGGGGTAGCAAAGAGCTGAACATGACCGAGTAACTAACATACACACACACACATTTATTTCTTAATCTACAAAGTCTTTTTTATGTGCTTATCTCATCTGATGTTCCAAACAAGTCTCCAACGGAAGCTATTTTAGTCCTACTTGGCATCGGCAGACCTGGGAAGGGAAATGACTTGCCCATCACAACATGTAAGGGCTTCAAACCCAGTGCTTTCTGATGCCAGGATTTTCTATGACTTAAGCGTTTGAGGTTATGAAACAATCATTTGGACCAGATGAATTTTAAAAAGGAGGAAAATGATCTGGAGAGGAAAAAAAAGTGAGGTTTCTTATAAAATGCAAATCACCAATCCCCCTGGCCAGAGCCCCACAAGGCCCTAATGGATGACTCGGAACCCTGGAAGGGCGTGATGGGTCAGCTGTGAGTGTTGTTCCCCAGGATGATGCATTTGCCACACACAGAGAAGAAAACACAATTGGAACCAACCCCGGAAGACAGCTCATGAGGCGTCCAGACAAAGCATCTGATACAGGCAGGCTTCCCATCTTCATCCATGAGGCCAATTAAGGGATGGAGAGCGAGCATGACCTGGGTTGCTTTTCTGGGATTAGCACAGCTGATCAGACACCAGTTTGCAGTCCTTCCCAACCCATCATCCTACATGCGGAGTGAGAGCCTGGGCAGCAGGGAGAGGCACAGCCAGGCTCCCCCATACGCACCCCTGCAGATCACTGGGGCTCAGACCCCATGAGGAGGCCAGGGATCTCCCATTGAAGAGGCCGGCAGGTCAATTCTTGAGCCCAGTACCTTTCTCCTGCAGGACTTCTCGGGGCCTTTACTGTGTGAATGTAAGTCATGACTCTCCAAGGCAGGGGGAGGGGCACAGAACACACAGGGTTTCCCCCCTTACCTCTCCCCAGCTACTGCTGTCCCACTTCAGGTGATGTCACGGTGAAGGCGGTGGTGGCTTGAGACTGCCTATGGGATGGCATGGTCCCTGCATGGGGATTCCACTTGAGAAAGGCAGCGGTCACCTTTGTCTGTGACATCTCCTCCCGGGGGTTCTCGAGCCCACCTTGATGGCTGGTGGGAGAAAGAAGCGACGGGAGACCCTATCGTGGGTCTGGGACAGGCACCACCATCCACCCTCAGGCTCCCCCACCCTCTCTCCCAGCAGTGGCCACACAGGCGGAGCACACCCTGACCCACTCACTCCCCCAGCCCCTGATGGAGCCCTCCACCCACCTCACACCACACGTACACCCCACGGGGTCTTTGCTTCTCTCCTTCAGTGCCTGCCCTGGAGCCACAGAAGACAGCTTTGCCTGGAGCAGGTGCAGCCCAGAGCACAGGGCGCGACACCCCAGCCCGGGGGCCAGGAATCCAGACTCACATAGACTGAGGAATAATTCCCAGGCAGGCCCACTGCCTCCTCACGGGGCTCCTGGGGGAGGAACCCAGCTGCCCACGTGGTGACCAGCTTGCTAGTGCCCCTTCGTGGGCCTTTCCTCTCTCCTCACCTCACTCCCCAGAATCCACTGCTTCCTGGGCTCACCTTCCAAAGAAACCCTCTGCGTCTGACTTCTTTGGCTCCATCTCTACTTTTAGGAAAACACAAAAAGTTGTAGGGTGTGTGTGTGTGTTTGTTCAGTTGTGTCCAACTCTTTTCAGGCACATAGGCTGTAGCCCATCAGGCTCCTCTGTCCGTGGAATTTTCCAGGCAAAAATACTGGAGCAGTTTGCCATTTCCTACTCCAGGGGATCTTCCCAATCCAGAGACCAAACTCGTGTCTTCTGCACTGGCAGGCGGATTCTTTATCACTGAGCCACCTGGGAAGCCCTAAACAGTCAGGGAGTGTGTTTTACGTCACAGCCTCGAAGTTCCCAGTGAATAGACTGGCCTGAAATGCAACAGCCAGCCCTGAGAGGTAGGGAGCTCTTGTCCGCTAGAAACACAGAAACAAATGCGACTTTGAGTCCATCAATAGCCTGGTGTTAACAGGAGCCCGGCCAGGGGTCAGGAAGCTAGAGCAAGGGATGTCAAAATGCCCGTCCCCACCTGAGAGTCGTGGATGTGCCTTCCCTGATGACCGTGGTATTATGGCTTTTTCCTCTGGTGTGTTCGGGCTCAGGGTCCAGGAACTTGAGCCTGACCAAGGGGCTGGAGCCAAACATCAGGACGGGCACAGAGCAAGGTGGGATTCCCACAGCCAGACTGGACGTGGAGGTGAGGGAGGAACCCCAGAAAGAGAAGATACTCAAATTCCAAGATTATTGAAAGCTGGACAGCTTCTCATCCACCAAAAAAAAGAAAAAAGAAAAAAAGTGAAACAACAATGTTCTCCTTTTTCTTATCAACTGAGCAAAGCTATTTTTAAAAATGGTTATAGCAGTAGCCAGTGAGCAGCGAAACTTATTGTTGCTCAGTCTCTCAGTTGTGTCTGACTCTTTGCAACCCCATGAACTGCAGCACGCCAGCCTTCCCTGTCCTCCACTATCCCTGGAGTCTGCTCAAACTCATGTCCAACTGAGTCCGTGATGCCATCCAACCACCTCACCTTCTGTCGCCCACTTCTCCTGCCCTCAATCTTTCCCAGCATCAGGGTATTTTCCAACGAATATTTCTGGTTAATTTCCTTTAGGATTGACAGTTTTGATTTCCTTGTAGTCCAAGGGGCTTTCAAGAGTCTTCTCCAACATCACAATTCAAAAGCATCAGCTCCTCGAAAAATTGTTAATGAAAGTATAGTTTGGTCCTCGGCTTCCAGAGGTGAATTTAGCAATACGTATCAACAAGCTGAATAGTTAGGTTATACTCTCAAGAAATGTATCCTAAGGAACTGGTAAAATAAAAAAAATTTTATCTGCAAGAATATTTAACGGGGTGTTATTAATTACAGCAAAACAGTGAAATCACCCAAAGGTCAAGCAATTGTAAATCAGATATAAATAATATATAGTATATTCATGCAGAAGAATAGTTTGTAAAATGATATAGAAGACTCAGGATTTGGAAATATATTAATGATATATATTCTTTGGAGGGGACAGAAAATAAATAGCTGTGATAGTTCAGTTCAGTTCAGTCACTCATTCGTGTCCAACTCTTTGCGACCCCATGAATCGCAGCACGCCAGGCCTCCCTGTCCATCACCAACTCCCGCAGTTCGCTCAGACTCATGCCCATCGAGTCAGTGATGCCATCCAGCCATTGCATCCTCTGTCATCCCCTTCTCCTCCTGCCCCCAATCCCTCCCAGCATCAGAGTCTTTTCCAATGAGTCAACTCTTCGCATGAGGTGGCCAAAGTACTGGAGCTTCAGCTTTAGCATCATTCCTTCCAAAGAACACCCAGGGCTGATCTCCTTCAGAATGGACTGGTTGGATCTCCTTGCAGTCCAAGGGACTCTCAAGAGTCTTCTCCAACACCACAGTTCAGAAGCATCAGTTCTTTGGTGCTCAGCCTTCTTCACAGTCCAACTCTCGCATCCATACATGACCACTGGAAAAACCACAGCCTTGACTGGGCGGACCTTTGTTGGCAAAGTAATGTCTCTGCTTTTGAATATGCTATCTAGGCTGATCATAACTTTTCTTCCAAGGAGTAAGCGTCCTTTAATTTCACGGCTGCAGGATCCATTTGAAAAACAAAAGTAAAACCTAGTGTCACCTGAAAAGCTGTGGTCCAGGGCGTCCCCGGTGGTTCTGTAGTAAAGAGTCAGGCAGCCAATGCAGGAGACACAGGTTCAGTCCCCGGTCGGGGCCAGTCCTCCATGCCTCGGGGCAATAAGCCCTTCCGCCACAACTGCTGAGCCTGTGATCTAGAGCCCTCGATCTGCAAATACGGAGCCCATGAGCCACAGCCACCGAAGCTATGCACATACAAGTGCAGACGTGTGGACATATACACACACTCCTGTAGGGCATCACTGTGCTGTACCCTGAAACTAACATGATATTTTCAATCAATACTTCAATTAAGAAAAACAAACAGTGGCCCTGGCACACAGCACTCTGTAGGCACATTCTCGTCACTGCGACAACTGTTCTCGCGCCATGGACTAACGACACCAGAGGGTGAGGAAGCCTTGGAAACCCCTAGCCCCGGGTGACCTTAACCATGGACCCTTCTGACGCCTGGCGCCCTCTCTCAGAATACAGTGCTACCTGCATAAAATAAAATAGGGTGATGGCAAAGGAAACCCATCAATGTGAAAATTATCAAATATTAAAAGCAGATTTGTGATCTAGGAATGCAAATGCTTCCTTATTAACCCATTAAATAACAAGCCCGACCAGAGGGTCTAATAGCCACCATAATTTCAGGGTAGCAAGGAGTGTTGATGGCATTTTGAAATTTCTGCAACAAAAGCAGCGGAAAAGGAAAATATCTGGGACTCCTGCTGGCAAGAAAGTCACAGGGGCTCCAAACCCTCTACCGACATCACGCCATCCCCATCCAGACGAGGGGCTCCACTCAGTCAGACTAGTGAGAATATATGTGTAGTTTTATTTTCTTATCCAGATCTGTAGGCCTGTCCACAGGCCCTTGCTTCCCCAATGAGATGCCTGTCCTGGTCCAACCCCATCTATCTGCACCAGAGAAGATAGAACCAGAGAAAGCCACACAAAATCTGAACCCAGAACCCTGGGTCCTGCCTCTCCAGTCACCCTCCATCCTTTGGAGATAAAATGGAGAGTCAACTCAGAGCTTGGGCTGGGGGTGTCTCATCCTTAAAGTATGACTGATTCATTGGTGCTGGGGCACACCAGAGCCAGCGTGCCAAAATGTGTATACCCACACACTGGCTCACCTCGCACACTGGTCCTGCCTGACTCCGCGGTGCAGGGCTCAGCTCAGGGAGCTCCGCTGGACCCCACAGCCCCCTCATGGCCCTGGCCCAGGAGCTGGACAACCCCCACTGCAGCAGCGGCCAGCAGGCCCCCGTCCACCCCAGCCTGGCAGGCTGGCAGTCAGCGGCTGCCCACCGAGCGCAAGGCCTCTGCCCACATTAACTTCCAGCTGGGATAATTCTTCTCCGGGTTTTTTTTAATCCGGCCACCAAGTGGGCCTGCCACCACACTGCTGTTTTTCATCTTGTTAATTGAGTCATTTATTTTGTTAAAAGGTGAAACTTTACCAGGGTTTATGTGCCAAGTGTGAGAAGGTATATTTAATGATACATCAAATGGCCACAGCTTCAGATGCTGCTGCTTCTGGAGACGGTGCAGCTCGAGGGGGAGGGCGGGAGGGAGCCCATCGCTCACAATTAAATTATGCTGGTTTTACAAACAGCCGCGAGTTAAATCCCGCCCTTGTAACCCTGGCCTCAGGGTGCGCCCAGAAATGCGCACGATGACTAGGGACTTGAGCAGAGGGTCCAGGCCCATTCTGTCCCAAGGTTATCGTGGTGACGGCACCGGCTCTCCCGGGTGATCCGGCCTGACTCCAGCATCCAGCATTTCTCAGGTGAGGGATCAATCGCCCCGCCCACTCCTGCTCGGCCCCGCCCCTGACGTCCTCCCCCCCCCCCCCCCCCTCCCCC
>SJYA01003789.1:19073-36164 GCA_006410615.1 Neotragus moschatus | reverse complement strand
TCTCAGGTGAGGGATCAATCGCCCCGCCCACTCCTGCTCGGCCCCGCCCCTGACGTCTTCCCCGCTCACCCCCCTACCCCCGGGTCTCTCTCTCCCCAGTCCTGACAGCCAGCATCCGTACTGCGCTCTGAATCTCCCAGAGGACATTCCAAACTCCAGAGCTCAGCTGGCCCTCTTCCGCCTAGAACTTGAGCGCCCTCCTTCTCCTAAAACCTCTGCGTAAATTCCGAACTCCCTGGACAGTGTCCACAGCCTTGCCACTCTGGCCACGCGTCAATCCAGCCCCAGCCTCCACCAGCCCCAGCCTCCCTGCCTGCTCCGTGCCTTGAAATAAAGTCCTCCGTACCCCCATCTTCTGCATCCCTCCTCACTCTAAGGTAGTGCTTCTCTTCTCAACCCACTAGAATCACTCGGTGAGCTTTGTAAAATACTGATGCTTTAGTCCTACCCAAGACCAACGGAACCAGAATCTCAGAGCTCCAAGCGCAGGTACCCTGGTGACTCCAACCAGAGTTGACAATCCCCATTTCAACATTCTCCTCCTCCCTCAAGACCAGGCCCGGTTATCATCTCCTGCACGAAGCCCTCCTGGCCTCTGGCCTCAAGTCCCTCACCAGCGGAGGGTGAATGAGGCCCTTCCTCTGGGTCCCAGGTCTCCCCATTGCAAATGTCACACAGCTGTTATGGTTATCACAGAGCCCCCCATGCAGGGCGCTCTTGAGGGCAAGCAGTGGTTGGAATCAACAATCTGCAGCCCAGAGCCTGACCACAGAGGGTGCTCAGTGGAGACTCAGGGAGAATCTGAGAGGTGTGAGTATACCCCACAATCCCACAACGACGTGTGACCAAGGAGAGCTCCCAGCAAAGATGCTGGATCGGGGAGGGAGAGGCACCTTGGCAGGTCTCCCAAGCAGGACAGAGGGGCACAGCACGAGCAGTGGCGTGGAGGCTGACAACACCCATCATCAGGGCCTCAGGGAAGCTTCTCCTAGATTGACAGGAGGGAGCAAGGTGCTCTTGAAAGAGCCAGGTCCTCAGAGATTCACCCAACCCTGCCACCTCCCAGCTGTGTGATCTGGGGTAACTCACAACCTCTCTGAGCCTGTTTTCTCATCCATAACACAGGTGGTCCTCCAACACGGGGGGATTTGGGGAGGATTTTGCAGCAGGACATGTGTGAAGGGTTGAGCACAAAGCTTCAGAGATGGCGGCACCCCTGGTGACACCCTTGCTCCCTCGGTTCTGGTTCCCTCTCCCCTGTGGACTCCCCTATGGCCCCCAGGCCCACCAGTCAGTTGCAGGCTCCCGGGCGGGCACCACGCCATGGACACCGGCCTTCTCCGTTGCACACCATGTGTCCAGAAGACGGCCAGGGGAGCGCAGTCCTCCCTTCCCTTCTGCCCGACCAGTGCCTCCGGAAAACACAACCAAACTACCGGGCCATGGGCATTTCTGTTAGTCGGACTCCCGCCTCCATCTGTCAGCAGGTTTCTCCCTGATTCCAACCTGACACACGTTTATAAAGCCCCAGCTGTGTGCCAGGGCCCGGGCTAAGAGGTAAGGGAGCCGTGGGACTGTGTGCCTTTTCGTGGTCCAGCGCCTGCAGTTCCAGCATGGGTGGACCTCACCTGATCCACTGCGGGTCTGAGTAGAACAGACAGGTAGAGGAAGACAGGGTTGGCTATGGGTCTGAGCTTCCCCTGCCATCTTCTCCAGCCCTCAGACACTGATAGTCCTGATTCCAGCTTTGGATTCCGACTGAGTTACGCCCCCGGCTCTCCTGGTTCCCCAGCTTGCAGATGGCAGATCAAGGGACTTCTCAGCGTCCACAGCTAGTGAGCCAATTCCTGTAATAAATCTCCATATATGCAGACTTATATGGAGAGACAGACAGACATCCTGTTGGCTCTGTTTTTTGGAGGACCCTGACTAGTACACTGACCGTGTGACCCAGGGCAGTTCAGTCCATCTCTCTTTGCGTTCGTTTCACCTGAACGTGGGGTTTTCATCCCACTGGGTTGTTCTGGGACTTAGTCATAAGCGGCAGCAATAGATGGCCAGCCCTTGAAGTGGGGCTTGGCCCACAGTGCAGGGTTACTGCGTCAGGGTGAGTTTAATTCTGCCCCCTCCCATCTGCATGGCCCACCCCCAGCCTCTGACTCCCTGCACTTTTCAGAACACAGAATGGGGCTGTACAGAGTGGGCCTCGGGGTGGTCGCATATGTTGCTCCATCTGCTTAAGAAATCGCCCCCTTTTTCTCCTGTCAAGACCCATGAGCAGTCTCTCCATGGGGGGTATCCTCCTCGAGGAAGCCTTCCTGGGCTGCCTTGTGGTTCTTCCTGTGGTGTCTGTCTGCTTGTCCATCCCCTAACCCAACTGGTGGGTTACTTGAGAGCAGAAACCAGCTCCTTTCTCTCTCTCTGTCTCCTCCAAGCCTGGATCAGGACTTGGGAAACAGACCCCCAGGACATATTTGCTGAAGAAAGAGGGAGGAGAGGGGAGGAGGGAGGGAGGAAGAGAAGAAAGAACCCCTCGGCCTTTCAGCCCGCAGTCTCCGCTTCTTACACATCACACAGCTCCACGGACGCAGGTCTGTCCAAGCCTCCTTGCAGTTGACATGCATCCTTGGACACAGAACTGTTTCTCTCTTCTCTCCATCATGGAGGATCCAGAGTCCTCACCCTTGAGCAGCCCAGGAATTCTAGGGATCCTGGGAATTCCTAGGAATCTTCTAGCTGGTTGGTTTTTGCTTGGAAACTGCAGGGACCAAAAGATAGACTGTGGCCTTTTCTTTTTAAAAAAAAAAAAAAAAAGTTTAATACTGTCTTTCAATAAGAAGAGAAACCTTGGTAATAAAACCTCCAGACCCCCAAAACCAGGAGTGACTTGAAGAAAGACCCAAATGGAAAATACAAGCTCAGCTCTTCATGAGGGCCCTTGGATTCAGCAGATTGTTCGGTATTTTGTGTTCAGTGTTTGGGTCAACGAGCAGCTGGTTGTGCCTTCCCAAGAGTATTTAATGCTTGTGTGCTTAGTCACTCAGTCATGTCTGACTCTTTATGATCTCATGGACTGCAGCCCGCCAGGTTCCTCTGTCCATGGGATTTTCCAAGCAAGAATACCGGAATGGGTAGCCATTCCCTTCTCCAGGGGATCTTCCCAACTCAGGGATCAAACTCAGGGACCTTCCACATTGCAGGCAGATTCTTTACCAGCTGAGCCACCAGGGAAGCCCGGGGTGGGAATAAGGAGAGATGTTCCCCTGAGCCAAGACACCTCCATTCAGGTGTTGTGATGCCGTGGGGGCGGATACAGCCTTCAGAGCCCTCCATAACCCATGCCCCACACCCCAGGGCATTGGAAGCCCACCTTTTCCACCAGGACCCACGATGTGGTGGCCAAGGCGGCCTGCAGTTCCTGCACAGCCAAGCCTTACAGAAGTATCACGTCTTGGTGTTCCTTCCAACACTGAACTTGTCTGTTGACCTCACCCAGACAGCTCACCCACCTGCAGTCATTGTCTTTCAGCACTCAGGGGAGGCAAGAGACTTTCTCTTCTTCAGAGACCCAACCTTCCATAATTCCTGGGGAAACATGGAGATACGGGATGGGAGAAGTGGAGCTTCAGCATCTTCAGAGAATTAGAACTCTGTTTTTCTTGTTTTCTTTTAAAAAAAAAAGTTTTAATTGAAGTATGATTGATTTGCAACATTGAAGTTTCTTATACTTTGAAACCCAGAGAAGCCATTTATCTTGCAGGCTCCAGATGAAGACATTTTTGCTAGTTAGAACCATGGAGATTGTATAGAGGGAGGTGATACAAGTCTCAGGCCAGGGCATTTATCCCAGAGCATGACCCCAGAGCATGGCCAGGAAGAGGCTTAGAACTCAGCTGGTAAAGAATCTGCCTGCAATGAATTGGACTGGAGACCCCAGTTCAATTCCTGGGTTGAGAAGATCCCCTGGAGAAGGTATAGGCTACCCACCCCAGTATTTATATTTACTCCCACTTCATGGAGGAGGAAACAAAGGTTTAGAAAGAGAATTTGGTGGGTTTTCAGTCACCAGGTGTTAAGTGCTTCCTGTGTAGCACGGGAGCAGTGACACACACCAGATGCGCAGTGCCTTCTCTGGCCCTCACACCAACTCTGCCAGCAAGGATTACTAACCCCATCCCGTCCTGACTGAGAAATTCAGACTTAAATTGAAGAAAGTAGGGAAGACCACTGGACCATTCAGGTATAACCTAAATCAAATCCCTTATGAATATACAATGGAAGTGACAAATAGATGCAAGGGATTAGCTCTCATAGACAGAGTGCCTGAAGAACTATGGACGGAGGTTGGTGACTTTGTACAGGAGGAGGCAATCAAGACCATCCCCAAGAAAAACAAATATAAAAAGGCAAAATGGTTGTCTGAGGAGGCCTTACAAATAGCTGAGAAAAGAAGAGAAGCGAAAAGCAGAGGAGAGAAGGACAGATATGCCCATCTGAACGCAGAGAATAGCAAGGAGAGATAAGAAAGCCTTCATCAATGATCAGTGCAAAGAAACAGAGGAAAACAACAGAATGGGAAAGACTAGAGATCTCTTCTGGAGAAGGCAACGGCAACCCACTCCAGTACTCTTGCCTGGAAAATCCCATGGATGGAGGAGCCTGGTAGGCTGCAGTCCATGGGGTCGCTGAGGGTCAAACATGACTGAGTGACTTCTCTTTCACTTTCATGCATTGGACAAGGAAATGGCAACCCACTCCAGTGTTCTTGCCTGGAGAATCCCAGGGAGGGCGGAGCCTGATGGGCTTCCATCTATGGGGTTGCACAGAATCGGACACGACTGAAGTGACTTAGCAGCAGCAGCAGTGGCAGCAGCAGCAGAGATCTCTTCAAGAAAATTAGAGATCCCATGAAAGGGAACATTTCATGCAAAGATGGGCACAATAAAGGACAGAAATGGTATAGACCTAACAAAAGCACAAGATATTAAGAAGAAGTGGCAAGAATACACAGAAGAATTCTACAAAAAAGATCTTCACGACCCAGATAATCATGATGGTGTAATCACTCACCTAGAGACAGACATCCTGGAATGTGAAGTCAAGTGTGCCTTAGGAAGCATCATTATGAACAAAGCTAGCGGTGGTGATGGAATTTCAGTTGAGCTATTTCAAATCCTAAAAGATGATGTGGTGAAAGTGCTGCACTCAATATGCCAGCAAATTTGAAATGCTCAGCAATGGCCACAGAACTGGAAAAGTTCAGCTTTCATTCCAATTCCAAAGAACGGCAATGCCAAAGAATGTTCAAACTACCTTACAATTGTACTCATCTCACATGCTAGCAAATGCTCAAAATTCTCCAAGCTAGGCCTCAACAGTACATGAAGAGAGAAATTCCAGATATTCAAGCTGGACTGAGAAAAGGCAGGGGAACCAGACATCAAATTGACAACATCCATTGGATCACAGAAAAATCAAGAGAGTTCCAGAAAAACATCTCTTTTGTTGATTATGCCAAAGCCTTTGACTGTGTGGATCACAACAAACGGTGGCAAATTCTGAAAGAGACTACCCTACTTGCCTCTTGAGAAATCTGTATGCAAGTCAAGAAACAACAGTTAGAATTGGACACAGAACAATGGACTGGCTCCAAACTGGGAAAGGAGTACATCAAGGCTATACANAATATAAAAAGGCAAAATGGTTGTCTGAGGAGGCCTTACAAATAGCTGAGAAAAGAAGAGAAGCGAAAAGCAGAGGAGAGAAGGACAGATATGCCCATCTGAACGCAGAGAATAGCAAGGAGAGATAAGAAAGCCTTCATCAATGATCAGTGCAAAGAAACAGAGGAAAACAACAGAATGGGAAAGACTAGAGATCTCTTCTGGAGAAGGCAACGGCAACCCACTCCAGTACTCTTGCCTGGAAAATCCCATGGATGGAGGAGCCTGGTAGGCTGCAGTCCATGGGGTCGCTGAGGGTCAAACATGACTGAGTGACTTCTCTTTCACTTTCATGCATTGGACAAGGAAATGGCAACCCACTCCAGTGTTCTTGCCTGGAGAATCCCAGGGAGGGCGGAGCCTGATGGGCTTCCATCTATGGGGTTGCACAGAATCGGACACGACTGAAGTGACTTAGCAGCAGCAGCAGTGGCAGCAGCAGCAGAGATCTCTTCAAGAAAATTAGAGATCCCATGAAAGGGAACATTTCATGCAAAGATGGGCACAATAAAGGACAGAAATGGTATAGACCTAACAAAAGCACAAGATATTAAGAAGAAGTGGCAAGAATACACAGAAGAATTCTACAAAAAAGATCTTCACGACCCAGATAATCATGATGGTGTAATCACTCACCTAGAGACAGACATCCTGGAATGTGAAGTCAAGTGTGCCTTAGGAAGCATCATTATGAACAAAGCTAGCGGTGGTGATGGAATTTCAGTTGAGCTATTTCAAATCCTAAAAGATGATGTGGTGAAAGTGCTGCACTCAATATGCCAGCAAATTTGAAATGCTCAGCAATGGCCACAGAACTGGAAAAGTTCAGCTTTCATTCCAATTCCAAAGAACGGCAATGCCAAAGAATGTTCAAACTACCTTACAATTGTACTCATCTCACATGCTAGCAAATGCTCAAAATTCTCCAAGCTAGGCCTCAACAGTACATGAAGAGAGAAATTCCAGATATTCAAGCTGGACTGAGAAAAGGCAGGGGAACCAGACATCAAATTGACAACATCCATTGGATCACAGAAAAATCAAGAGAGTTCCAGAAAAACATCTCTTTTGTTGATTATGCCAAAGCCTTTGACTGTGTGGATCACAACAAACGGTGGCAAATTCTGAAAGAGACTACCCTACTTGCCTCTTGAGAAATCTGTATGCAAGTCAAGAAACAACAGTTAGAATTGGACACAGAACAATGGACTGGCTCCAAACTGGGAAAGGAGTACATCAAGGCTATACATTGTCACCCTGCTTATTTAACTTCTATGCAGAGTACAACATGTGAAATGCCAGGCTGGATGAAGCACAAGCTGGAATCAAGATTGCCAGGAGAAGTATCAATCACCTCAGATATGCAGATGACACCACCCTTGTGGCAGAAAGAGAAGAGGAACTAAAGAGCCTCTTGATGAAAGTGAAAGAGGAGAGTGAGAAAGCTGGCTTAAAACTCAACATTGAAAAAACAAAGATCATGGCCTCCAGTCCCATCACTTCATGGCAAATAGATGGGGAAACAATGGAAACAGTGTCAGACTTTATTTTGGGGGGCTCCAAAATCACTGCAGATGGTGACTGCAGCCATGAAATTAAAAGATGCTTGCCCCTTGGAAGAAAAGCTATGACAAACCTAGACAGTGTTCTAAAAAAGCAGACACATTACTTTGCCAGCAAAGGTCCATCTAGTCAAGGCTATGGTTTTTCCAGCGGTCATGTATGGATGTGAGAGTTGGACCATAAAGAAAACTGAGCACTGAAGAACTGACGCTTTTGAACTGTGGTGTTGGAGAAGACTCTTGAGAGTCCCTTGGACTGCAAGGAGTTTGAACCAGTCAATCCTAAAGGAAATCAGTCCTGAATATTCACTGGAAGGGATATATATATAGTGATATTGAAGTTGAAGCTCCAATACTTTGGCCATCTGACACAAAGACCTGACTCATTGGAAAAGACCCTGATGCTGGGAAGGACTGAAGGCAGGAGGAGAAGGGGGCAACAGAGGATGAGATGGTTGGATGGCATAACTGAGTCGATGGACATGAGTTTGAGCAAGCTCTGGGAGTTGGTGATGGACAGAGAAGCCCGGCATGCTGCTGTCCGTGGGTTGCAAAGAGTCAGACAAGACTGAGCAACTGAACCAAACTGAACTGAGGATGAAAAGGACATCTCTTTTGGTGTTAGTTCTAGAAGATCTTGTAGCGCTTCATAGAACCCTTTAACTTCAGCTCCTTCAGCACTAGTGGTTGGGGCACAGACTATCATATTTAGTGGTCTGCCTTGCAAATGGACAGAGACCATTCTGTCGTTTTTGAGATTGCACCCAAATACTGCATTTCAGGCTTTTTTGTCGACTAAGGGCTACTCCATTTCTTCTAAGGGATTCTTGCCCACAGTAGTAGATATAATGGTCATCTGAATTAAATTCACCCATGCTGGTCCGTTTTAGTTCACGGATTCCTAAAATGCTGATGTTCACTCTTGCCCTCGCCTGTCTGACCACTTCCAATTTGCCTTGATTCATGGACCTAACATTCCAGGTTCCTGTGCAGTATTGTTCTTTACAGCACTGGGCTTTACTTCCATCACCAGTCACATCCACAACCGGGCATTGTTTTGGCTTTGGCTCAGCCTCTTCATTATTTCTGCAGCCACTACTCTATGCTTCTCCAGTAGCATTTTGGGCGCCTACCAGCCTGGGGAGTCCATCTTTCAGTGTCATATCTTTTTGCCTTTTCACACTGTTCATGAGGTTCTCAAGGCAAGAATACTGAAGTGGCTTGCCATTCCCTCCTCCACGGGATCACGTTTTGTTAGAACTCTCCACCATGACCCAGCTATCTTGGATGGCCCGACTAGGCCTGGCTCGGAGTTTCACTGAGTTAGACAAGGCTGTGGTCCATGTGATCAGTTTGGTTAGTTTTCTGTGACTGTGGTTTTCATTCTGTCTGTCCTCTGATGAATAAGGATAAGAGGACCTCACTACACCTTCCTACCTTCACCTCTCAAATGAGCAAACTCCGCCTTCTCTACTTAGGGGAATTATATGACCTACTGAATGCCACCTGGTGGGTGCTCAGCAAAGAGTGGATGCCCCTCCTGCCTCCCTACATTTGTAAGTACCCAAAAGATCAGCTTGACATGTGAGTCTTTGAGAGGGCCACGCAGCTGACCAAGGTCTATGGGGCCTGGGATTTCATATGCAGCTGAGGAAACCCATCTTCCAAGGACTGTGTTGACTGTCACTAACTGGCAGGAAGACAGAACCTTACAGCAACATGTGAACTCAAGCACACAGTAGAAGCCTATGCACTGGGGAGAAAACCAAGGTGACATGACTTGCCTAACATCACAGCAATTCTTAATGCCCTGGCTTCATCTGCCTCAGTGTTTCCCAAGCCACCTGGGATCTATAAGCAAGCGCTCCTGGGCACTGGACAACAATACAGAAGGTCTACCTGCCCACAGCATTCCATCTGCCTAGACCTAGCAGAGCTTAAGAATGCCCTTGCTCACCTGACATTTCTATTTTTCCTCAGGGTCAGGTTGAAGTTTCCCTCCACTGACCCCACTAAGCCCCATTGCTCCTATTGAGTGTCTCCACTTGTGTGCTCATCTTTCCCAGAACATTGTGGGCTCCCTGTGGCTGTGGACCCATCCCTGTTTCCCTGTTATCTGACCCAGGGCATGACACCCAGTACGACCTTGTTAGACCATAAGACCACACCAACAACCAAGACTCAAGTTCCTTTGTCCTTTGCAACATGACTGATGCTCACGAAGGAAGGAAAAATAAAAGGGGACATTTGTGGTCAAATTGGTGGGAACCACAGAGCTAGTTAAAACTCTTCCTTTTCCACAGAAGCAATCAGAGGCCCTTATGGGAAGTATCTTGCCCAAAATCTTAAAAGAAGGTGGTGGCAGAGTGAGAAATCTGACCCAGAAATATGACTCATAGTCCCCACTCCACTTCCTCACTGAGAATTGAGGGAAGGTGGGTACCAAGAAGAGGAGATGTCTCTTTGTGGGAACATTGCTTTCTTTAATTAACTAGGGGCCCTGGGGTCAAAATTCTTCTGGGCTTCAAGCCCATCTTTAAAGCTTCAACCAGTGTTAATTAAAAGAGCTTTTTCAGCACTCACCAGACCAGCCTCTGCTGAGAACCGAGTGGCCTCCATGGACACAAACAGCATCTTTCACACACCAGGCAGACTGCTTTCAGCAGAGTGGGCTGCAACCTCCTAAGAGATAAGGAGAACCCAAGAGCCACTGAAGAAGTTCATGGTCTGTGGAAGGGAGGTACTTGCCAGCCCAAGAGAACTGAAACTTTGAAGCTGAGCAGGACCTTGTGGGATCCTTCTGGGTACAAAAGCCCTCTGTGTCCCCTGTTTCTTGTTTGTAGGGAAAAAAATTTCAGGCTCACAGACCTTCCCTGAGTCCAAAGGGCAGATACAGTTTCTAATTAGGGAAGTGAGGGAATGCAGAAATAAAGGAGGAGCAATTGAGAAACGTGAAGAAGGGTCCTGATTCCTCCTCAGTTCAGTTCAGCCACTCAGCCATGTCTGACTCTGCAGCCCCATAGACTGCAGCAGGTCAGGCTTCCCTGTCCATCACCAACTCACAGAGCCTGCTCAAACTCATGTCCATTGAGTCGGTGATGCCATCAATCATCTCATCCTCACACCACAGTTCAAAAGCATCAATTCTTTGGCACTCAGCTTTCTTTATGATCCAGTTCTCACATCCATACATGACTACTGGAAAAACCATAGCTTTGATTAGATGGACATTTGTTGGTAAAATAATGTCTCTGCTTCTTAATATGCTCTCTAGTTTGGCCATAGTTTTTCTTCCAAGGAGCAAGTATCTTTTAATTTCATGGCTGCAGGCACCATCTGCAGTGACTTTGGAGCCCAAAAAAATAAAGTCTGTCACTGTTTCCATTGTTTCCCCATCTACTTGCCACGAAGTGATGGGACTGGGTGCCGTGACCTTCATTTTTTGAATGTTGAGTTTTAAGCCAGCTTTCTCACTCTCCTCTTTCACTTTCATCAAGAGGCTCTTTAGTTCCTCTTCTCTTTCTGCCATAACGGTGGCATCATCTGCATATCTGAGGTGATTGATACTTCTCCTGGCAATCTTGATTCCAGCTTGTGCTTCATCCAGCCTGGCATTTCACATGTTGTACTCTGCATAGAAGTTAAATAAGCAGGGTGACAACACACAGCCTTGACGTACTTTTTTCCCAATTTGGAACCAGTCCATTGTTCCATGTCCAATTCTAACTATCTCTTCTTGATCTGCATACAGATTTCTCAGGAGGCAGGTCAGGTGGTCTGGTATTCCCATCTCTTTCAGAATTTTCCACAGCTTTTTTGTGATCCACACAGTCAAAGGCTTTGGCATAGTCAATGAAGCAGAAGTAAGTGTTTTTCTTAAATTCTCTTGCTTTTTTACGATCCAACAGATGTTGTCAATTTGATGTCTAGTTCTTCTGCCTTTTCTTAATGGAGTTGGGACATCTGGAAGTTCTCAGTTCACGTACTGTTGAAATCTAGCTTAGAGAATTTTGAGCATTACTTTGCTGGTGTGTGGGATAAGTGGAACTGTGAGGTAGTTTGAATACTCTTTAGCATTGCCCTTCTTTGGGAGTGGAATGAAAACTGACCTTTTCCAGTCCTGTGGCCACTGCTGAGTTTTCAAAATTTGTTGGCATATTGAGTGCAGCACTTTCACAGCATCATCTTTCAGGATTTGAAATAGCTCAACTGAAATTCCATCACCTCCACTAGCTTTGTTTGCAGTGATGCTTCCTAAGGCCCTCCTGACTTCACATTCCAGGATGTCTGGCTCTAGGTGAGTGATCACACCATCATGATTATCTGGGTTGTGAAGATCTTTTTTGTAGAGTTCTTCTGTGTATTCTTGCCACTTCTTCTTAATATCTTGTGCTTCTGTTAGGTCCATTCCACTTCTGTCCTCAAGGGATATACATAACAATATCTTTGAGTCCTTCTGAAGGAAGTAAGACCCCCATCCAAGTGGAGGATGGAAACTTCTGACTGAGCACAGGACTCCTGGAGCACGGCTCTGTCGCCTCACCACCAATCAATCAAAAGAAAGTCTGCACAAAGTAAAAGATAAAACAGACTCTGATCCCCTCCCCAAATGACTAACTGTGATTAACTTCCCCTTTCTCTCTTTAAAGATTTTCATGATTGTTAGAATCTTCAGAGCTGGTTCCTGAACATGAGTCCACCTTCTCCTCAGGTTGCTGAATTCCTGAATAAAGCAAACTTTCCTACTCCAACCAACACTGTCTACAGAGTATTGACTTTCAAGTGGCAAGGAGCTGAACCTGAGTTTGATAACAACTTAAAAGCCAGTGGAGGTAACTAGAAAATGAAGGTAGAGCAAGAGAAACAGAAAAAGAAAGCAGCAATGGATAGGGGGTAGCAGGGAGCAAGGTGCGGGAGGCAGGTCAGAGGTTTGCAAGGGCCACGTTGAAGAGTTTGCTCTTCACTCTGTATCAGTAAATCACTAAAGGGTTTAAACAAGAGAGGAGCATATCAGTTTGTTTGTTTGTTTGCTTTAAATGATAAAGCAATTGCATTAAAATGAATTTTAGAGGGAAGAGGATTGCCATCATATCTGAGAATCTTTAAAAATTGGGGATCCCCAAGCCTAGTCATAGATGATACATTAAAGAGACGGAAGTCAATGAAAGCTATTAAATTCGTGGTTATTTTTTATTACACCTAAAGGACAGAGATTAAAATCAGCCAAAGGAAGAAGCGTGTAGGGCTGAGACCAGGAAGTGAAACCAAACAGGCCACTGTGGGGCTCCTGGGTACGGAAGTCTTTCTGTGTCCCCTGTCTCTTATTAAGGAAATAGGCTTCATTTAGGCCCCATGACCTTGCCTGAGTTCCGAAGGGCAGTTTAAACAGTTGCTGATCAGGGAAGGGAAGGGATGCAGAATCAAGGTGGGAAGGGTGGAGAGAAGCCAAGAAACAACAGCGCAACCTCGGGGCGGGGTTCTGGCTCCCCTAAGGGATGGGGGGGAGCCTTACTCTTGTCTTTGAGCTCTTCTACAGAACTAAAACCCACACCAAATGGAAGATGTTAACTACTTGATGAAGCATCTTCATTCCAGAGAAAGTCAAAGCTTAATAACCTTGAGAGCCACAGAAACTCATCAAGAGACCATCTGAGCTCAGATTAAAAGAGTACAGACTCTGCACACGCCTTGATCCTTATTAGCAACTCCACCTTGAACCTTTGGTACAAAACTCCTCACCAAATCCCCCCTGGCTTGGAACACAATTTTTGAGGGAATGAGCCTGCTCTGTCCCCCTTTGCCTGGCAAAGCAATAGAGCTATTCTTTCCTACTTCACCCAAAACTCTGTCTCCAAGATTTAATTCAGCACTGGTGCCTAGAGGCCTAGCTTTGGGCATCAGAAGATTCCAAATGCAGAAATTCCAGTTGTCCTCTGTCCTTGGAGTGAGAGAGAACAAACCATTTCCAGCACCAGCGTGTGACAATATACAGGAATGTTACCAACCCATGAAGCTCACCCAAGCCTTTGTATTCGTACTCCTTACTTGCGCTCATTCTGCCCATCCCAGAGGCTGAGCTGATGCCTTGTGAGCCAACGTTCTCACCTTACGTCACACCGTTGGTGTAGCCCAAACCCCCCAGGGAAACAAGGACACTCCCATCAAGGCTTAGACGTTTCCTGGAGGAGCTGAGGGCAAGGCAAGACTTCAGCCTGAGCACGGTCAAATGCAATACTACACAAGAAGGGACTGGAGAGAGGCTGAGGTAGAGATGGGGAAAGCACACAGGAAGTGATTGCGTCATCCAAGCAAAAGATGGAGGTGGCCAAACTAGCATGGTGGAGGAGATCCTGATGGTGGAGAGGAAGGCATGCCTAAGAGAGATCTGACTAGTTTCATTAGAGACATTTTTTAAAATTCTGGGAGAATTTTCACTCCAACCAAGATGGAATAGCAGAGATTGCCAAAGGCGATCAGGATTGATTTACATAGTTATCAAGTATCTCAAAGGTTTTCAAGACCATGAAGTACATCAAACAAATAAAGGACAGTGGTCTCAGGGAGGTGAGGAACAAAGGAAGCTGGATGCCGCGATTGTCCTAGTTTGCTGCCTGGAGAGGTTACAGGAAGAGTTGGGGAAATGGAGCTAGGAACAGAGGAGGATCAAGTGGACAGAGTTTGCCGAGCAGAGGACTGAAGAGAAGAGAGCTGCAGCGAGAGAGAACTCCAGAGGCGATGTGCAGAGTGCTCCCAGAACATCAGCTGAGTGTGGGCCAAGGCGTGTAGGTAAGGAAATTATCCAAGGCGAGGAAGGAACCATCCAACGGGGTCAGAGGAACTGGTGCCTGGTCCTCACCCAGAGCCAGGACTAGTCCCATTCCCACCCACCAGACTGGAAAGCCTCACAATTCGTGGACTACTGGGTAGAGCAATTAGAAAGGTTTGGGTTTTGTAGAGAAAAATAATTAGCCTTGGATTAAATACTAGTCTGACCCTACCGAACAAAGCTTAAAGAAAAGTCTGAAGAGATTAAAATATTGTCAAGTAAATTAATCATGTCACATACAAAATTTCAAAAACATAAAAATAAAAAATATCTAGCACCAAACAAGGTCAAATTCTCAATGCCTGGCAACCAAGCAAAATTTACCAAGCATGCAAGGAAGCAGAAAAGTATGACCAATAAAATCAACAAAATAGAATTTCTAGTGATTAACACTAAGTAAATTCACGACATTCTTTATATGCAGATTACACCTTTAAGAAGAACAAAACAGTGAGTTTACAGACACAAAATAAAAACTATACAAAATGAAGCATAGAGGAAAATAATTAATGATGAATCAGTGAGTTGTGTTTGAAATTGGATTCCCAGAAGATGAGGAAGGGTAGGGTCACATTTTTTTGAAAAAATTATGGCTGAAATGTTCCTTGAATTGGATGAAAACTACATTTTACAGATCCAAGTCGTTCCATGAATGTCAAGCACAAGAAACATGAATAAAACTACACCAAACATACCAAATTGTCTAAAACCAGTAATAAAGAGAAAACTTTCAAAAGCAGTAAAAGACATATAACTTTTAAAAATTGTGAATCACTCTATTTACATCTTTAATTTATATAACAATGTATATCAACTATACCTCAGTTTAGAGAGTCCCAAAAAAAAGCAGTAGGAGGAAAAAAGAAAACAAGGCAAATAGAAGAGTAAAGGCTGTAACAGCAGCATGCTTTTGTCGGAAGCGATACCTGCCAGAACACAGGGAACCCACATCTTTAACACACAGGAAAGAAAAACAAATTGTCAACCTAGAACTCTATAACCAGAAATAATGTCTTCCAAGAATGAAGGGGAAATCAATACTTTGGAAGACATGCAAAAGCCAAAAATGTATCTTCATCAGCCAAAGGAAAAATATAGCAGGTGGAAATACAGATGCAGAAAAATAAAAAAAGTACCAGAAATGGTAAATATGGAGCTAAATGTATAAAATGCTTCTCTTATGATTTAATGCTCTTTAAATGATTTAAGTAACAACAATAACCATGCAGTGTGGCATTTATAAGAAGAAGTAAAATATAGGACAACAGTAGCGCAAAGGTGGGATGGGTAGACATGGAATTATCTTATGACAAAATTCTTATTGTGTACTTAGAGACACAAAATATCACTTCAAGTTAGACTATGACAAAATTTTCAGAAAAATAGTTAAGGCTAATAATTCAACAAAGGAGACAAAAGGTAATCCTAAAAATACTCAGTTGCTCCAAAACAAGGCAGAATAGAGGAAAATAAAAACAACAGGCTGGACCAATAAAAAAATGAAATAGCAAGATGATAGGTTTAAGTCTATATCAATAATCATATTTAAAGGCTCTAAATATCACCAACTGGATGATCTTCTTAAAGAGCATGATACAATAAATGATGCTGGAAATATTGGATCTATATGGATTCTATAAAGTAAAAAGTAACCACAACCCATACCTCATACCATATACAAAAATTAACTCAAAATGGATCATCGGCCTAAATATAAAACCTAAAATTAGAAATATTCTGGAAGAAAACATAATAATGTCTTCATGACCTTATTTTTTGGCCTTGGACATTTTCTTAGGCTATCCTCCCTACCTGGAGCACCCTTGCCTTCAACTCTGTGTCTCAAGATGTTACAGGAGTAACTATTTTTTCAAACGTATAAGTTTTCAGGATGCAAATCATATATGATCTCTTCCACATTCTCTAAACTCTTCCAGGTAGAATTTATCCTGTTTTGAAACTTCTCAGTTTGCTTACTGACTGTCTCGCTGACTGCATTTCTCACTGACTGTCTGTCTAGGATTAAATATATATGTTTACATATATTAACATTAATATATAAATAAATACTATATATGTTAAATTTTAGAATACGTATATATCATAAATTTCCTATAAGACAATGAGCTCCTTAAAGGCAGAAATCAGGTATAATTTACATTCTAAACTCTCTCAGTGTCTAGCAAGATGCCTGACACCCCATCACTAACATTTATTAGGGTTTTATCATATGCCTGGGAAGTGATGGAAGTGAGAGTGAAAAGTCAGCCCGTGTGTTCTGTGGCTGGGATTTTAAGAGTTGGAAACACATCTGATAGACGAGCCTGTCCAATGCCTTGGTGATTACTATGAATATCCATTATTTCTTTTTCTTTTCCATTACAGGATATTAAACATATGTGCTATATGGTAAGACCTTGCTGCTTATCTGCTTTATATTACACATCAGTTCAGTTCAGTCGCTCAGTCGTGTCTGACTCTTTGCGACCCCATGAATCGCAGCACGCCAGGCCTCCCTGTCCATCACCAACTCCCGCAGTTCACTCAGTCTCACACCCATCAAGTCGGTGATGCCATCCAGCCATCTCATCCTCGGTCGTCCCCTTCTCCTCCTGCCCCCAGTCCCTCCCAGCATCAGAGTCTTTTCCAGTGAGTCAACTCTTTGCATGAGGTGGCCAAAGTACTGGAGTTTCAGCTTTAGCATCAATCCTTCCAAAGAAATCCCAGGGCCAATCTCCTTCAGAATGGACTGGTTGGATCTCCTTGCAGTCCAAGGGATTCTCAAGAGTCTTCTCCAACAGCACAGTTCAAAAGCATCAGTTCTTCGGCGCTCAGCCTTCTTCACAGTCCAACTCTCACATCCATACATGACCACAGGGAAAAACATAGCCTTGACTAGACGGACCTTAGTCAGCAAAGTAAAGTCTCTGCTTTTAAATATGCTATCTAGGTTGGTCATAACTTTTCTTCCAAGGAGTAA
>SJYA01003789.1:4085-18062 GCA_006410615.1 Neotragus moschatus | reverse complement strand
ATCTCCTTGCAGTCCAAGGGATTCTCAAGAGTCTTCTCCAACAGCACAGTTCAAAAGCATCAGTTCTTCGGCGCTCAGCCTTCTTCACAGTCCAACTCTCACATCCATACATGACCACAGGGAAAAACATAGCCTTGACTAGACGGACCTTAGTCAGCAAAGTAAAGTCTCTGCTTTTAAATATGCTATCTAGGTTGGTCATAACTTTTCTTCCAAGGAGTAAGCATCTTTCAATTTCATGGCTGCAATCACCATCTTCAGTGATTTGGAAGCCCAGAAAAATAAAGCCTGACACTGTTTCCACTGTTTCCCCATCTATTTCCCATGAAGTGATGGGACTGGATGCCATGATCTTCGGTTTCTGAATGTTGAGCTTTAAGCCAACTTTTTCACTCTCCTCTTTCACTTTCACAAAGAGGTTTTTAGTTCCTCTTCACTTTCTGCCATAAGGGTGGTGTCATCTGCATATCTGAGGTTATTGATATTTCTCCTGGCAATCTTGATTCCAGCTTGTTTCTTCCAGTCCAGCATTTCTCATGATGTACTCTCATGTAGTTAAATAAGCAGGGTGACAATATACAGCCTTGACATACTCCTTTTCCTATTTGAAACCACTCTGTTGTTCCGTGTGAATTCTAACTGTTGCTTCTTGACCTGCATACAGATTTCTCAAGAGGAAAGTCAGGTGGTCTGGTATTCCCATCTCTCTCAGAATTTTCCACAGTTTCTTGTGATCCACACAGTCAAAGGCTTTGGCATAGTCAATAAAGCAGAAATAGATGTTTTTCCTGAACTTTCTTGCTTTTTCCTTGATCCAGAAGATGTTGGCAATTTGATCTCTGGTTCCTCTGCCTTTTCTAAAATCAGCTTGTACATCAGGAAGTTCACGCTTCATGTATTGCTGAAGCCTGACTTGGAGAATTTTGAGCATTACTTTACTAGCATGTGAGATGAGTGCAATTGTGAAGTCGTTTGAGCATTCTTTGACATTGCCTTTCTTTGGGATTGGAATGAAAACTGACCTTTTCCAGTCCTGTGGCCACTGCTGAGTTTTCCAAATATGCTGGCATATTGAGTGCAGCACTTTCACAGCATCATCTTTCAGGATTTGAAACAGCTCAACTGGAATTCCATCACTTCCACTATCATTGTTCATAGTGATGTTTTCTAAGGCCCACTTGACTTCACATCCAGGATGTCTGGCTCTAGATGAGTGATCACACCATCGTGATTATCTGGGTCATGAAGATATTTTTTGTACAGTTCTCCTGCGTGTTCTTGCCACCTCTTCTTAATATCTTCTGCTTCTGTTAGGTCCGTACCACTTCTGTCCTTTACCAAGCCCATCTTTGCATGAAATGTTCCCTTGGTATCTTTAATTTTCTTGAAGAGATCTCTAGTCTTTTGCATTCTGTTATTTTCCTCTACTTCTTTGCATTGATCGCTGAGGAAGGCTTTCTTATCTCTTCTTGCTATTCTTTGGAACTCTGCATTCAGATGCTTATATCTTTCCTTGTCTCCTTTGCTTTTCGCCTCTCTTCTTTTCACAGCTATTTAGTAGTGTGTATATGTTACTCTCAAATTCCTAATTTACCCCTCCTTCCTCCTTTGTGAACCATAAGTTTATAACCTGTTTTGTAAATAGGTTCACGTGTATCATTTTTTAGATTCCACATATAAGTGATATCATGATACTTGTCTTTGTCTTTCTGACTTACTTCACTTAATATTATAATCTCTAGGTTCATCCATGATGCTGCAGATGGCATTATTTCACTCTTTTTTTTATGGCTGAGTACATTCTAAAGAAGATCCGTCCTGGGATTTCTTTGGAAGGAATGATGCTAAAGCTGAAGCTCCAGTACCTTGGCCACCTCATGCAAAGAGCTGACAGTGGAAATGACTCTGATGCTGGGAGGGATTGGGGGCAGGAGAAGGAAACGAGAGAGGATGAGATGGCTGGATGGCATCACTGACTCGATGGGCATGAGTCTGAGTGAACTCCGGGAGTTGGTGATGGACAGGGCGGCCTGGTGTGCTGCAGTTCATGGGGTCACAAAGAGTCAGACACGACTGAGCGACTGACCTGAACTGATATATACACACAGACTGCATCTTCTTTATCAGTTCACCTGTCGATGTACAGTTAGGCTGCTTCCATGTCCTAGCTACTATAAATAATGTTGTAATGAACATTGGGGTGCATATATCTCTTCAGCTAAGAGTTTTCTATGGCAAATATCCATCATTAAACTCACCATTTTACTGTGAATACTGAGCAGTGTAAATCTGAGCAATTCAACATCTTCACCCCAAATGTCCAGTCAAAGCACACATGTGATGGAGTCACTCAAGAATTGCATTGGTCATTTTCATAATTTTTTTAATGTTCCTTCTATTTGGTGCCACTAAATCACTGAAACATAAGCTTGGCCTCAGTTCTAGCATCACTATGGGCAGAGGCAGCTAGGAATTGTAGGTTTCATTATAAATTTGCATGGAAAGAGATAAGAACATGGGTTTGCAGGACCACGGCATATTTTCCTGATATAAAGAGGCTCCCAAGGAGCCTAGATCTAGTCTCAGCCAGATCCAGGAATTAGCTGGGAGGAACTAGCATCTGTGGCTCTGCCCATTAAATGCACAGATGGATATGCCAGCTTCCATGCTGGTTGCCTGAATACCACCCAGCCTCTCCTGGAGACAACTTCAATGCAACAAATGTGCAAAAGCCATGGTAAGCCCAGGAACTCTGACCACAGAGAGGAAGGGCACCTAACTCAGTCCTGGGGGAAAGAGAGAGGGCTTCCTGGAAGAGGAGTCAGCAAGGTAGATACAAGGAAGCCACCGACCTAGCCAGCAGCAGGTTGCTCACGCAGAGCTTTTCAGGCTAAAGCTCAGATGTAGGGGAGCAGACAGCCTCCCCAGGCCTGTGTGAGAAGGGTGGGGTGACTGAAACCAAGCAGTGAGGAGCTCGAGGTGGAGTGATCTGGAGCAGGAGACTGGAGCCAAATCCCAAAGGACAGAGGGCCCAGGGTGCTGAGCTCAGTGTTTGGCTTTACCTGGAAGGCAGCTCACTGAAGTTCCAACACATGAGAGAGGACACGCGATCAGCTGCTCTAGGTGGGCGGAGCTTAAAGGACCTCAGAGAGAGCTGTAGAGCCTCTTTCCACTAAGAGGGAAAGCCATCGTGAGTGGGTGGTATGGGCAGAAGAGCCCAGATGATAGTCAAGCCCTCAGAAAATAAACACTACATTACAAGCTGAGATAAATGTTAGGAAGCCTAGGCTTCCCAAAGAAGTGACATTTGGGTGGAGACCAAAGAGATAAGAAAGCTGGGCTACCACTGCTAAACCTTCCAGGCAGAGAGCAGCAGATTCTAAGACCCCAAGGCAGGAGGGGTCTTCTCGACTCTCCATGCTCACCTCCCAGGAACCCCACACTCCATCACCCTGGGTGCACCTCATGCTTGCCCGCCTTCCCGTCTACCTTACTCTTCCTTTCCCTCGCCCCCTGGGGTCCAATCTCAGGGGCGCCTCCTCTGTGAAGTCCTCAGTAGCTCACTAAGCACTTGGCCCATCAGTGTTATGTGTCTCCACAACCCATCCACCTCCCTTCTGGCAGTGATCATTTCTGAATGGAATCAGGCATTTGATGCTCCCACTAAATTACAAGCTCCTTGAGACCGGAGACCATATTTTTGTTCTCACCTGGCACGTGGCAGGCCCTCAGTAAGCCAGGATGTTTGCATTAAGAAATTAATCCGGGTTTCTCAGTCTTGATGCTACTGACAGTTAAAGCCGATACTTCTTTGCTGTGGGGATGTCCAGTTTGTAGCAGAATACCTAGTACCATCCGCTCTCTGTCTGTTAGATGTCAGTATCACCCTCCTATAGGTCGTGACCACCCACAGTGTCTCCAAGCACTGCCCGATGTCCCCTGGGAGTAGACTGCTCCCAGCTGAGAACCAGTGGATTCGCCCAATCCACACTCTTACTTTTTTCCAGGCAGGGAAACCAAGGAAAGGGGCTGTTCATTGGCCAGTCTTTTTCTCTTTGAAGGACTTCTAGTCGACAAGTAAACAGTCAGAAGTGAAAGTAAAGCAAGAGGAAAAGGAAACGGGCCTCCAAAATCACACAGACTTCCTTATCTGAAGTCTTCTGCCAACATCAACTATTTAACCACGGAGTTGATTCTCATCTTGTAAACAAGAAGGAAAGCGGTTTGCCAGATAACGCTCTCCCTCCCAGGCACTAAGAAAGGCCTGGCCCCTCTCCAGGCCGGGGACAGGTGGCAACTCTGAATGTGTGTGTCCCCACGGGACATGGGAGCCACCGCGCTCCAGCCTCTGAAGCTTCTGCTTCACGCAAAAATTTCCCCAGAGAGAAGAACCTAGTTTAATGGTTGAGCATGTAGACATGGGGCCGGCTTACATAGATTTGGATTCTGGCCCTGTCGCCTACTGGAAGCATGGCACTGGCCACCTTATGCAGCCTCTCTGAACCTTGACTTCCCCGCCTGTAAAAAGGGCATCTTTAGAGCACCTCTAACTGTACATTGGAAGGACTGATGCAGAAGCTCCGATACTTTGGGCCACCTGATGCGAAGAGCCAGCTCATTGGAAAAGACTCTGATGTTAGGAAAAACTGAAGGCAAAAGGAGAAGAAGGTGGCAGAGGATGAGACAGCACCACCGACTCAATGGACATGAATTTGAGCAAACTCAAGGAGACAGCAAAGGACAGGACCGCCTGCGCGCTGCAGTCCATGGGGTCGCCAAGAGTTGGACATGACCTAGAGACTGAATAACAGCAACATAGTACCTCCATGACTTAGCTGTATAATCCTTAGCACAGTGAAGGCCAAATACAGGGCATGCACATATATGGACAAACAGACCAGCTCAAGACCTGAAAGAGCTCTACTCTTTTAAGAATGAGAAGAAGGCAGCGTGAGAGGTTAGACTTGGATGACAGATGAGGAAAAGCCCAGACCTGCCACATTAGCGAGGTCTGATTTTGGTTTTACCACTGAGGAAAAGGAGATCACGAAACCTCCCCTGCTTGTTTGTCAAAGCCATATTGAGACTCAAATTAGAACAATGTTTTCCTAACATTCTGGGCTGCTCTCCACAATAAGAAATATGTTCTACCGACGTAACAAAATCTAGAACACACACACAGAGTTGAAACAAATACTTCACCATTCTTACCCTTTTGTGTGTCATGCACTCTGATAAAGTCTGTTCAATAAGATTTAATTTTTTGCAGCTCACTAGAATGACCTTATGATTCACTAATGAGTCATGACTTTCCACTAGACAAACACTGGATTTTAGAATAAATGAGAGTAGTTGGTGAAATCATAGAGTGATATTCAAGTATGAGTTTGAATATTAGTATTATGAGCAGTGCTCCCATTAACCACTGCAGCTTAACAAGAACCTGAAAACTAGTCATTTAAATCAATACTTTATTATTAACCATCACAGCTGGGATGGTTCATTGAGTTGAACTGGGTGACTCTCTTGCTTCAGCTGGAACAGTACTCATCTGAAAGCTCAACGGTGCTGGACATCCAAGATGGTACCCCCAGAGGGCTGAAAGCCCCTGCTGGAGGTCAACTGGAAAACCTACACATGGCTTCTCCATGTGACTTGGACTTCTCACATTATGGTGCCTTGGTTCAAAGGGAAAGAACACCCAGAGTAAGCATCCCCAAAAGCCAGAAAGGGAAGCAGCAGACCATTAAGGGCTGTGCCTAGAAGTGACACAGTATCATTTCTGCCTTAGCCTACTGATCAAAGCAGTCTCAACATAATCCCACATTGGGAAGGGTAGCCAATCTGCTCTGCAGAAGGGCTTATCGGTTGGGAGACGTGACTGCATCCATCTTCGGAAATACCACCTGTTACAGCTGGTGATAGACTTTTCTCAAACCCAGCTCACTCTGACAGTGGGTAAATCACTTTCCTTGCCCAGCTCTGTTTTCTCATCAACAGAACAAGGGAATTGACTAAATGTACTAAAAGACCTTCTGACTCTAGACTTCTGTGTTCAAGGTAAAGTTGGGGACACACCCATGCCGTCTAACAAGGTATGCATTTGACATCAGCTAAAACCACCCCCTGGAACTCACCTGGATTCTTGGTTTGTATTTGCTAAGCCCTGAAATTTTCCCACTGGCTTTAAAATCAGAAAAGGCACCTCTTTTTCCTCCTAACCAAGAATCATACTGAGACGATTGTGGTGGGCCTTCCTTGCTTTTCACTCCTCAGACCCATCACAATATGAGCAAGATTCTCCGAAGGACCCATTTGCCAAAACCAGCCACCCAGTGAATAGATGTGGCCAGCATGGTACTTTATTCTGTTAGCCATGCTGCGCAAGCCACTCAGGAAAGAAGCAAAAGCCGCTAGGATTTTATGAAGCGTCATTTTGTCAGGCTTGAGGAAGGTGGAAAAGAAACGTGGCAGCGACAACTACAAAAAGACCATATCTGCCAGACTTCAAGATCAATTCCAAATATAAACGAAAAGGACGGCTTCTCAGAGGGAATCAGATTCCTCGTCCATCGCATCAAGAAGCTACAGGCACTAAAAGTACTTGAATTGGTTCCCTTTCTCCTTGGATACAATCACTAATCTCTCTTCCTTGCCTTCTTTCTTTCTTTTCTGGGGATGTAGCCCACTCACCTGGCACATAAAATACTCATATTATGACACCCAGGCTTTAGAGATTTACATGAGAATCAGCAAACTTTATTTTAGCCCAGTATAGAGCATGTGCGATGCATGGAGCGAACTCTGGGCTTATTCCCCAGATAAGTCATTTATTTCTTTCCTCAAAGAAAAATCCAATATCCTGAGATCAGATGCATATTGAAGCTTTGGTTGGAAAAGAACCAGACGGGGCTGGATTAACATGTTCACGTCAGCCTCTCCCCACAGGGTGAACTGGGAAGCAGAGGGAGACCCAGTAGAGGAAGGTTCCATGGGGGCCAGGGCGGCGCCTCTGACCTGCTCGTCTGCCACGACCTCGAGCATCCCTCCTCATGTGAACAATACCAGAAGCACTTTCCGATTTACCGGCTCAGAGAGATGCATGTGTTTTCTCTCTGTGCTCGGAGACGCTATTTAAAAAAAGCAAGCGAAAGACAGCAAGCCTGGACTTTATGGGCTTCCCTGGTGGCTCTGTGTAAAGAATTTGCCTGCCAATGCAGGAGACGTAAAAGACAGGCATTCGATCGCTGGATCAAGAAGATCCCCTGCAGAAGGGCATGGCAACCCACGCCAGTATTCTTGCCTGGAGAACCCCATGGACGGAGGAGCCTGGCAGTCCATGGTGTTAGGAAGAGTTAGAAACAACTGAAATGACTGAGTACGCACCCCCTGGACTTTATGCCTCTTCTGGACCCTCCTTCCCACTGATGGTCCTGCAATGCCCTCCAAGCCCAGCTAGTCCACCCGGGCCAGGCAGTGCTGGCTCTGTGCTCAGCATACACTGCACGCTCTGCCTGGCACCCTCCCCCTGCACCCCTCTCCCCCACATCTTTGGGTCCTCAGAGCCCCCTGTGCCCAAATTCCCCTCCATGGAATTTGCGGACAGCACCACACTCCCCACACCTGCACCACACTCCCCAGTGGTCCCTGAATTGAATTCAATTATGCACTTTCCAATGCCTTTCTCACCAGTGTGCCAGCTTCTTAAACCAGAAACTCACATTTTTGTACCTGAAACTCCAGTGCCCCACATCATGGTAAACACTGGCACCTTTCTACCAAACAGCTTGATGGACAATGAAAAGGATGACCAATCCGCCAACTAGACTGCAGGCTTTGCAGCCTGGGATGCATCTTTCAGCCTGATCACTGTTTGTAACCAGCCCCAGGAAGTGACACCAGCCTCTACCCTTGATTCTCGCAGCAGAAACCCAGGAGCATTTCTTGGCCCCTCTCTCTCCCTCGACCGCACACCTCTCCGCATCCTGGAGGCCCGTCCATTCTACCCTCTCCCACTTGGACCACCAGCCCTCTCTGACATGCTCTCCTGCCGTCTGTTCTGCTTTCAGTGACCCGAGTCACATCTGAAAGTGAAATCAGGTCATGTCACATCCCTATTTAAACCCTGCAGCAGTGCCCACACCTCTTCTCACAATATTCCGCTTCTTGTAAATGCTCACCAGGCATCACAGGATGGGGCTCACCTTCAAATCCACCCCACCCCTCTCCCCCAGGCTCGCCACTCTGGATGTCCTTCGGATCCGAGAATACGCCTCAGAACCTCACCCTCTCTGTTCTTTCTGCCAGGCACCTTGTCCTGCAGCTCCTCACCCCGCAGGACTCCAGGCTCTGCCAGCTCTGCCTTGAACCTCCGTCTAAATGCCACCTCCTCAGTATCCCTTCTCAACCTGTCCTCCAAATAAAATTATGCCTTCCCATTATTCTCTTCGGAGGAGGGCATGGCAACCCCACTCCGGCATTCTTGCCTGGAGAACCCCTTCAACAGAGGAGCCTGGTGGGCTACAGTCCATAGGGCTGCAAAGAGCCAGATACGACTGCCGAGACTTAATACACACACACGTTATTCTCTACCCCGTTGCTCTGAGTTCTCCTCCAGATCATCTATCACAGTTTATAATCACGTATTTATTTGTCCGTTCCTTTGCTTGTTTCATGCCTCTGTCCCCACCAGAGGGAAAGCCCTGACAGGCAAGGACCCTGTCTGTTCTGTTCACTATGGTACACCCAGAACCTAAGCCAACACCTTGCACTGGGCAGGCCCTTGACCAGTGTGGGTGCATGAGCAAACTCAGGGGTGCTTCCCCACAGAGTCCATCACTGGCAAGGAAGAAACGGCTCTCAAAATGGGGCCCTTGGTAAAGCCGGTGCACCCCGTATCAGCAGGAATTGCTGAGGTCCAGCAGTCAGCAGCATCGTGGGAGAGCCTCTCCGAGGTCAAATGAAAAGCTGTGTTGGGTTACCTCTTGCCACACAATGATAAAGAACCCACCTGCCAGGGCAGGAGATGCAAGAGACGCAGGTTCGATCCCTGGGTCGGGGAGATCCCCTAGAGGAGGAAATGGCAACCCAGTCTAGTATTCTTGCCTGGAGAATCCCATGGACAGAGAAGCCTGGCAGTCTACAGTCCACAGGGTTGCAAAGAGTCAGACATGGCTGAGCGACGAAGCACACACAGCTCCTGCCACGAAGAGAAAAACATACCTGTTGGCAGGCTTCTGATACTCCACACCCAGGAATTCTGCTCTGGCCCGTGAGTCAGAGGACACAAAGAGCCGCCAACTTCACTGGGGACCAGACTGCAGTATACGAGCCACACGGCCACTCCATCCATGTGACCTGGAAGGTCTTAGGGTATTGGAAGTATTGGTGGTGGGAGGGGAGGCTCCAAGAAGCTTCTGCCAAGCCCAGGCAAGAGAATCACAGTTCAGGAGGGCCCTGGGGGTCTGCAGCCAGACCATACCATCTACAACAGAAAACTAGTGCTTTTTGAAAAATTAAATCCTGCCAGGCCACTGGACCCAGGCAGAGATGCAACACCCAGTCAAAGCTTAAGAAATGCTGGGGTGTCTAGGGCTGCCCAAAATGAGCTGGGTCTGTCGGACCCACCAAGACATAAGGCTGGGGACACCCAGAAGCTGTCCATCCTGAAAGAGAAGGGCGTGTGCCTGTGGAGTGTAGTGTAAGCTGGACCAGTGGGTGCCAGCAAGCTGCAGGAGCAGGTAGCCCGACCCTCCCCTCCCACCATCACGGAGCATGGCTGTACCTGCCCCCTTCTTCAGATCAAACCTGTGGCTACAGGAGGGACCCTCAGAAAACCTCCCAAGGGATGGAGCTTCGAGTAGAGCACCTGGCCATCCACTTTGCGCAGAGGGAGAAGTGGTGTAGGTGACTATATACGGGCTTGTGGGCAGGGTGGAATGGCTTGGCTGGCTGGACAGGGGACTGTAAAGAGGAAACCTTAAGCCAAGGGACAAGGGCCTTGGGGTGCAGGCAGGTAGATGGACAGGTGGGAGTGGCCCAGGTGTGAAGGTCTTTGTGCCATCAGCCACCTCTAGGTGGAGTAACCCCAAGGGGAGAGATAGAGGCCTCCCGTGGGCTCCTCCAGGGCTCCTGCCATGCTCTTTCTCAGTTATAATGATGAACGGATCACTGCAGGAACCTTAGCCTGAGAGACTCATGGTGAGCAGGGTCCCAGGCCATTTCATGCCATCAGGTGGACCCTGAAGCCAGCAGAGGTTCACCGAGGGGAGGGCAATCTAGGTCAGGGGCAGGGGGACCCCCACCATGAGTTACACCTGGAGACTGGTTGCAGTTCATCCACTAACCTTGCTCTTCTGAGCCCCCCGAGAAGATAGTGACCAGAATCCTGAAGGAGCCGCTCCCCAGGGAAATAGACAGAAGGGGACAACAAGGGTGAGCCTGGCTGGGCATGGAGACGCACCACCCAGATTCCCCTTAACAAAGGGTTCATGGCCTCCGACTGTCACCCCTTCAGGGGCGCCCCCACTCTGCTGCCGAGACCAGCCTCACCCAAGAGCACACCACTCCCAGAGCAGCCCACATCAGACACTGATGAGAACAGGGGTGTGAGGAGGGCGAAGGCCATACAGACGGTGGGGCTAGCTAGGGTGCTATCAGCCTGCATCCCAGCTGGACTCCCTCCTCTGCCCGACTCTGTCTCTCCTGCCCTTCCACAGGCGGTGGTTGTTGTTGTTCAGTCGCTCAGTCATGTCCAACTCCTTGTGACCCCATGGACTGCAGCACTCCAGGCTTCCCTGTCCTTCACCATCTCCCAGAGTTTGCTCAAAGTCATGTCCATTAAGTCAGTGATGCCATCATACCATCTCATCCTCTGTTGCCCCCCTCTCCTCTTGCCTTCAATCTGTCTCAGCATCAGGGGCTTTTCTAAGGAGTCAGTTCTTTACATCAGGTGGCCAAAGGATTGGAGCTTCAACATCAATCCTTCCAATGACTGTTCAGGATTGATTTCCTTTAAGATTGACTGGTTTGATCTCCTTGCAGTCCAAGGGACTCTCAAGAGTCTTCTCCAGCACCACAATTCAAAAGCATCAATTCTTCAGTATTTAGCCTTCTTTATAGTTCAACTCTCACATCCTTAAATGACTCCTGAAAAAACCATAGCTTTGACTGTACAGCTCTCTGTCGGCAAAGTGAAGTCTCTGCTTTTTAATATGCTGTCTAGGTTTGTCAAAGCTTTTTTTTTCCAACAGGTGTTCATCCCTAATCAACGCCCTGCCCACCAATCTCCAGCTCAGTGTCTGCCTCCCAAGGGGCTACCCCGCACAGAGAGAGGAGGTGGTACCCTACCCAGAGGCTGTGCTTCCACCAGCTTTAGATATCAGGGTGCTTTCTCACTCCATTTGGGCTGCTATGGCAAGGACACCACAGACTAGGGGCTTAAACACACTTACTTCTCCCTGCTCTGGAGACTGGGATATCAAAGGTCAGCAGACTCAGTGTCTGCTGAGGGTCCTCTGCTGGCCATCCTTCTGTTGTGGCCTCAAGTGGTGGGAGGGATGGGGGAATGCTCCAGGGCCTTTTCTAGAAGGACACTATTGCCATCCACCTCCCAGAGCCCCTGCTTCTTAATTCCATCACGCTGGAGATGAGGGCTTCAAGATGTGGACATGAGGGGACACAAGCATTCAGTCTACTGCAGGTGCCATGATAATTCACCTTTTCCAAAAGAATGCATTGCTGAAAGTTATGAAAGCCGTTGCACTGCCCAGCCCTTCCTCTTAAATGCAGTGTTCCCAAAGAGAGCTGAGAAGAAGCAAGAAGAGGATGAAAAATACAAAGGAAAAAAAGATGGAGAAAAACAGGAAGACATATGGGTCCCTCAGCCTAGCAGGAGATCCTGAGTGATGCTCTGTTTCCACTTTGCCCTCCCTGCCACCTTGTCTCACACACACACACACACACACACACACACACACACACACACATACACAGACACACATACACAGACACACACATGCACACACACACACACACACATTCTGCACTCCAGTTGTCTCTCCACTAGACTGGAGCCCCTCAAAGTCAGGGATGCCCCCCCATTTCTCTGTACAGTGCAAGTGGGACTCAGGCAGGACTCGTCGCACTTGCTCAGTGTTTGTTTGATGAACAGTGTTGTTAGGGCTTTCAGGTGGTTCATACACAACCATCATTCAGCTCGCCGTACCTGTAGACCAAGTTTCAAAGTCAGGCAAAATGACTTCTCCTACTTTGTTTTTAATATTCTTTTTTTCTTTTTTTGGTCACACTGCACAGCATGTGGGATCTCAGTTCCCCATCCAGGGGTCAAACCCATGACCCCTGAAGTGGGAGTGCAGAGTCCTAACCACTGGACCACCAGGGAAGAGTCAGTTTCTTCTACTTTATTCTTCATTTTCAAAATTGTTGTCCATATTCTAGTTTTTTGGCTTTCTATATGAATTTTAGAATCATCTTGCCTACAAAATTTTTGCTGGAATTTCCATGGCAGTTGCGTTAATCTCTGTATCAATTCAGAGAGAATTTATGTCTTCACTGTGTTGTCTGCCAGCATGAACACAGCATGTCTTTCCCGTTTATTTAGATCATCTTTTATTTCTTCCATCCATACTTTGCAGTTTTCAGCATATAAGTTCTGTACAAGTTTTGATAAATTTACACCCAAGTATTTTTTGAGTGTTTATAAAGGGTATTGTATTTTTTTTATTTCAATTCCATGTAGTCATCACTAGTATATAGAAAAGCAATTGATTTTTTAGTGTTTATCTTGTATCCTACAACTTTGCTGGGCACTCTTATTAGTTCTGGAAGACTTACTGTAGATTCCTTGAAATTTTCTATGTAAACTGATGTCATCTGCAGGCATGCTTATCTTGATTATTCCCTTGTATTTATAGTACAAGACCCAATCTTCCATTTGCAATGATAGTGTAATGTTGTTATGCACAATACTGTATATAAAATACTATATATGTGGATAAGGATTCCCTTATCCACAAGGCTTCCCTTGTGGCTCAGACAGTAAAGAGTCTGCCTGCAATGCAGGAGACCCAGGTTCAATTCCTGGGTCGGGAAGATTCCCTGGAGAAGGAAATGGCAACTCACTCCAGTATTCTTGCCTGGGAAAATCCCATGGACAGAGGAGCCTGGCGGGCTGCAGCCCATGGGGTGGCAAAGAGCTGGACATGGCTGAGCGACTTCCCTGTCACTTTCACTGTTGCTTTCGCTTTCATATATAAGGCACTTCCCAGGTGGAGTTAGTGATGAAGAATCCACCTGCCAGTGCAGGAGATTCAAGAGGCATGGGTTCACTCCCTGGATCAGGAAGATCCCCTGGAGCAGGAAACGGCAACCCTCTCCAGTATTCTTGCCTGGGAAATCCCACGGACAGAGGAGTCCGGTGGGGCCACAAAGAGTTGGACGTGACTGAGCTACTGAACAAACGATACACAAAGTAGATAACCAACAAGGACCTACTGTGTAACATAAGAGACTGTACTCAATGTTTTGTAATAACTTACAAGATAAAAGAACCTGAAGAAACTGAATCACTTTGCTATACACCTGAAACTAAGATGACATAAATCAACTATGTTTCAGTAAAATTTTTATTTAAAAAAATAGTGTATTCTTTTCTCTTTTTTTTGAATCAGTTCTAATGAGGTGGATGAAACTGGAACCGATTATACAGAGTGAAGTAAGCCAGAAAGAAAAACACCAATACAGTATACTAAAACATATATATGGAATTTAGAAAAATGGTAATGTTAAACCTGTATGCGAGACAGCAAAAGAGACACAGATGTATAGAACAGCCTTTTGGACTCTGTGGGAGAGGGAGAGGGTGGGATGATTTGGGAGAGTGGCATTGTAACATGTATGATATCATAAGTGAAATGAATCGCCGGTCTAGGTTCGATGCAGGATGCAGGATGCTTG
>SJYA01003788.1:9192-51167 GCA_006410615.1 Neotragus moschatus | reverse complement strand
CTCTTTTGTTTCTTTTGCATATATTTCTGCCCTAATTTTTAATATTTCTTTCCTTCTACTAATCCTGGGTTTCTTCATTTTTTCCTTTTCTTGTTGCTTTAGGTGTATTGTTAGGTTATTTATTTGCCTATTTTCTTTTTTCATAAGGCATGCCTGTATTGCTATGAACTTCCCCCTGAGCAGTGCTTTTACATTGACTCACAGGTTTTGAGTTGTTGTGTTTTCATTTTCATTCGTTTCTATGCATATTTTGATTTCTTCAGTGATTTGTTGGTTATTCAGCAGCATGTTGTTAAGCCTCCATATGTTAGAATTTTTAAATTTTTCTACTGTATTTGAGATCTAATTTTACTGCATTGTGGTCAGAAAAGATGCTTGGAATGATTTCAATTTTTTCGAATTTACCAAGCCTAGGTTTATGGCTCAGGATGTGATCTATCCTGGAAAAGTTTCTGTGTGCACTTGAGAAAAAGATGAAACTCATTGTATTGGGGTGAAATGTCCTATAGATATTAGTTAGATTAACTGGTCAATTGTATTGNGAATGATTTCAATTTTTTCGAATTTACCAAGCCTAGGTTTATGGCTCAGGATGTGATCTATCCTGGAAAAGTTTCTGTGTGCACTTGAGAAAAAGATGAAACTCATTGTATTGGGGTGAAATGTCCTATAGATATTAGTTAGATTAACTGGTCAATTGTATTGTTTAAAGTTTGTGTTTCCTTGTTAATTTTCTGTTTAGTTTATCTATCCATAGGTGTGAGTGGGGTATTAAAGTCTCCCACTATTGTTGTGTTAGTGTTAATTTCTCCTTTCATACTTGTTAGCATTTGCCTTACATATTGTGTTACTCCTATGTTATGTGTATATATATTTATAATTGTTATATCTTCGTCTTGTATTGATCCTTTGATCATTATGTAGTGCCCTTCTTTGTCTCTTTTCACATCCTTTGTTTTAAAATCTATTTTATCGGATGTGAGTATTGCTACTCCTGCTTTCTTTTGGTCTCTATTTGCATGGAATATCTTTTTCCAGCCCTTCACTTTCAGTCTGTATGTGTCCACTGTTTTAAGGTATGTCTCTTATAAACAACATATATAAAGGTCTTGTGTTTGTATCCATTCAGCCAGTTTTTGCCTTTTGGGTGGGGCATTCAACCCATTTACATTTAAGGTAATTATTGATAAGTATGATCCCATTGCCACTTACTTCATTGTTTTCGGTTCGGGTTTATAAACGCTTTTTGTTTCCTCTCTAGAGAATATCCTTTACATTTGTTGGAGAGCTGATTTGGTGGTGCTGAATTCTCTCAGCTTTTGCTTGTCTGTAAAGCTTTTGATTTCTCCTTCATATTTGAATGAGATCCTTGCTGGGTACAGTAATCTGGGCTGTACGTTATTTTCTTTCATCACTCTAAGTATGTCTTGCCATTCCCTCCTGGCTTGAAGAGTTTCTATTGAAAGATCAGCTGTTATCCTTATGGGAATCCCCTTTAGTGTTATTTCTTGTCTTTCCCTGGCTGCTTTTAATATTTGTTCTTTGTGTTTGATCTTTGTTAATTTGATTAATATGTATCTTGGGGTGTTTCACCTTGGGTTTATCCTGTCTGGGACTCTCCTGGGTTTCCTGGACTTGGGTGGTTATTTCCTTCCCCATTTTAGGGAAATTTTCAACTATTACCTCCTCAAATGTTTTCTCACGGTCTTTCTTTATGTCTTCTTCTTCTGGTACTCCTATGATTCGAATGTTGGGGCGTTTCACACTGTCCTGGAGGTCTCTAAGATTGTCCTCATTTCTTTTAATTTGATTTTCTTCTTTTTCCTCTCTGATTCATTTATTTCTACCATTATATCTTCTACTTCACTAATCCTATCTTCTGTCTCCATTATTCTAATATTTGTTCCCTCCAGTGTTTTNGCGTTTCACACTGTCCTGGAGGTCTCTAAGATTGTCCTCATTTCTTTTAATTTGATTTTCTTCTTTTTCCTCTCTGATTCATTTATTTCTACCATTATATCTTCTACTTCACTAATCCTATCTTCTGTCTCCATTATTCTAATATTTGTTCCCTCCAGTGTTTTTGATCTCATTAATTGCATTATTCATTATATATTGACTCTTTTTTATTTCTTCTAGGTCCTTGTTAAACCTTCCCTGTATCATCTCAATGCTTGTCTCCACGCTATTTATCTGTGATTCCACTTTTATTTTAAGATTTGGATCATTTTCACCATCATTATTTGGAATTCTTTATCAGGTAGATTCCCAATCTCTTCCTCTTTTGTTTGGTTTGGTGGGCACTTCTCCTTTTCCATTACCTGCTGGGTATTCCTCTTTCTCTTCATCTTGTTTGTATTGCTGAGTGTGGGGTGTCCTTTCTGTATTCTGGCAGTTTGTGGAGTTCTCTTCATTGTGGAATTTCCTCACTGTGGGTGGGGTTGTATCAGTGGTTTGTCAAGGTTTCTTGGTTAGGGAAGCTTGTGTCAGTGTTCTGCTGGGTGAAGCTGGATTTCTTCTCTTTGAAATGCAATGAACTGTCCAGTAATGAGTTATGAGATGTCAGTCATTTTGGGGTAACTTTGGGCAGCCTGTATATTGGGGCTCAGGGCTGTGTTCCTGTGTTGCTGGAGAATTTGCGTGGTATGTCTTGCTGTGAAATTTCTTGGCCCTTGAGTGGTACTTGGTCTCAGTGTAGGTGTGGAGGCGTTTAATGAGCTCCTGTCAATTAATGTTTCCTGGAATCAGGAATTCTCTGATGTTTCTAGGATTTGGACTGAAGCCTTCTGCTTCTGGTTTTCACTCTTATTTTTACAGTAGACTCAAGGATTCTCCTTCTATAAAGCATCATTGACAAAACATCTAGGTTAAAGATAAAAAGTTTCTCCACATTGAGGGACACCCAAAGAAGTTCACAGAGTTACATAGAGAAGAAAAGAGGAAAGAGGGAGTTAGAGGTTAACCAGATGAGATGAGGTGGAATCAATAGAGGAGAGCATAAGCTAGCCAGTAATCACTTCCTATGTGCACTCCACAGCTGGACCACTCAGAGATGTTCATGGAATTATACAGAGAAGAGAAGAGGGCGAAAGGAGACAGAGGTGGCCAGGAGTATAAAAGAGAGGAATCAAAAAGAGAGAGACATATACAGCCAGTAATAAGTTCCCTAAGTGTTCTCCACCTTCTGGAATACACAGAGATTCACAGTTGGGTAGAGAGGAGAGGGGGTCGGAAGGCGACACAGGCAACCTGGTGGAGAAAAGGGAGAGTCCAACGGTGGAGAGAACAGTCAAGCCAGTAATCTTACTCCCAAGTAAAAATGGGTACTGAATATTGGGTTCTTAAAGGTACAAAATTGATAACAAATACCAAAAAGCAAAGATTAAAAATCGAGAGTAGTTTGGAATTTCAAAAATACAATATTAAAGAAAAGAAGAAGGAGAAGAAGAAGAAAAACCAAAGTCACAAAATTATTTTAAAAGTATATGAAGTTTGCTTTTAAAAAATAGGGTCTTTTTTTTTTTTTGCAAAATTATAGTAGGTTATAAAAGTGAAAGTTAAAGGAGTAATAGAGGACTTAAAAATTAAAAAAAAAAAGAATGATCATAAGAATAATAAAAATATATCTAGGACTTTCTCTGATGTTGTTGTGAGTGTTGTGGGGTCAGTTCATTTTTGGATAGTTCCTCAGACCAGCTTATATTTCTAAAGATCTATAGGCCCCTTCCCACGTAGTCAGTACTAACGACAGGGTTTTAATCTACTGCACCTGTCACTTCCAAGGCAGTTCCCTCTGTTTTAGCTTCTTCTGTTTGCTGGTCTCTTTAGTGTCTGATTTCTTCCCTGACACAAAGGGGGGTGGTAGTGGACACTTTTTTTAGCCTCACTTTTTCAGTCACACTGTGGGGAGGGAGGGATGCTGCAAACAAATTACACTGGTGTGTGCTCGCAGTGTCTCAGCCACACTGGGCCTGCTCCTGCTTACAGAACGTGTACCCTCCCTGCTCATACTGCTCAGGCTCTAGGTTGCTCCAATCGGAATTGCCCGAGGCCAGCCCTGGGCTGCATGCACCTCCCAGGTCTAAGCTGCTTAGGTTCAGGCACTCGGGTAGTCCCCAGAGGTCCAGACTCAGTTGGGCTTGCATTTTGTGCCCTTCCCAGTTCCAAGCAGATCAGGTGATGAGGTGTTTGGTGAGTGTGGTCGCTGTGACTTATCTCCTCCCCTGTCCCTGCTACTTGGTTTTCTGGGTGTACAACCAGCGCACATTCTCAGGCGGATGTTGACCATCCAGAACCCCAAAAAGTCTTAGTTAGCAAAGAAGTCTGCTTACAGTTTTGTAGATAATGTCTCTCTGGGGCTGCGATTGCTCCCTTCTGGCTCTGGCTGCCTGTTACCAGAGGGAGATGGTCTGCAGCTGGCTATCTCTGTTCAGTCCTTTGTTCTGTGCACAGGCCTGGTGGTGTCTTAGCTTAGGGCTTGCTTTTTGCATGGTAGTTATCCCAGTCTGGTTTTCTAGCCCAAGATAGTTAACTCAGATTGTGCTCGGCGCATTCAGACCATATCGTTACTCTAGGCAATGCAGCCTGCGCTTCCTTGCCCAGCCCCTCTTGCTAGTGGTGAGTGCAGGCGTCTGTGCTGCTTCTCTGCCTGGGGAGTTACCATTGGGCTTGTAGTCTGTGAGTTTTAATTATTTATTTATTTTTTCCTCCCTGTTATATTACCCTCTGTGCTTCCAAGGCTCGCCACAGACTTGGCAGTGAGAGTGTTTCCTGGTGTTTGGAAACCTCTCTTTTGAAGACTCCCTTCCTGGGACAGTGCTATATCCCTATCTATTTTGTCTCTTTTTTTATCTTTTATATTTTTTCCTACCTCCTTTCGAAGATAATGGGTTGCTTTTTTGGGTGCCTGATGTCCTCTGCCAGCATTCAGAAGTTGTTTTGTGGAATTTACTCAGCGTTTAAATGTTCTTTTGATGAATTTGTAGGGGAGAATGTGGTCTCCCTGTCCTACTCCTCTGCTGTCTTAGGACCACCTCCAAAATTATAGTATCTTGGTTGTATAAATGTATTAATCAACAACTTACAACTTCATAACATTATTATACATTTTATTAAAGTGATCATTTTTTTTGAAAGTGTAATTTTATTCATTAATTTATTTTTAATTAATTAATCAATATATTTTACTTCACAATATTGTATTTGTTTTGCCATACATGTTAAAATGATCATTAAATATAATTTACTTATAAGTTTATATCTAAATTACTTAAAAAAAATACGTGCCCTGACTTTAAGAATTAAATAAAGAGATAAGCAAAGAGTTCCCCTGAGTATTTTGCCCAAATGAAATAAAACATCACTGCCAGTGCTGTTCTTTATAGATATCTTTTTATTCTTCCTATAACGTTACTGTCTCCCTCAGAGAGATGCATTTTAAAACTGGAGATAGTTTCAGGGTATACTAAGAACAACAACAACAAAAATTTATACTAAATAGATATATTATAATCATCAATCCACTAATATGTAATTTTAAAACATCATTGTATAGTCTAAAATGCATGTCTAGTCCTTATTTTTCTGAGGAAAAAAAAAGATATATAAACCAGAGAGCAACAAGAAGTCAGGTCAAGGGTTGGAAAAAATCTTGATTATAGATAAGCTTTCTAGAAAGCAGTACTTCACAGCACTGTTATGTTTTAGGTTTTGGGAGTTTGTTTTTGCTTTTCTAATTGGGATAATTCACTGGGTAATTATGAATGAATAAGAGGAATCCTTGCTTCTGATAAATGAAATTACATGGAATACTTGAATGTTTGGTATATTCAAGGGCACACACAACAGACTCTCTTCTGAGCACTGTTGGTTTAAGGAGAGGTATGCAGTCAGATAAGAAGTGACTTGGGAGAGATCCTTCAGGCAGACAAATTAAACAGTCTCTGCGTTGAGCAGGGAGCATGGTTTCCAGAACCATCAGTGGCTCTCCTCTTCTAACACAGGGCCAGATGGCAAAAACAAAAGAGCAAGATATGAGCTCATTCTATCAGTGATTCCACTTATGACTTTGTGCAAGTTACAGCTGCCAGTGTCTAAGTCATCTTAGATGCTACATAGCTGTAATCATCTTACTTTTTTTTATAGCTATAATCATGCTATAATCATCTCACTTGTTTTTATAAAGATGAAAGGTGTGGGTGGTTGTATTCAGAAGAGTACACAGCACATACAAAGTGATTAGCAAATGTGAGCAATTGCTATTATTCTCAGCAAAGGTGGGTCATTATTTCCACCCCTTTCTGGTATTCAGCAGAATGCTATTGTGACTTCAAACCCTATGTCCTCCAGAAAGGAGATCTAAGTGTAAGACTGGCACAGTTTATAAGACTTATCCATATATTTCGTAATGGCAATATAACCCCTGGTTCAGAGGGCAATGTTTGAACACAGGAAAAGATGCTCTGCAGTCCGTCATGACATCTAAAAGGAATTATGTTGAACTGTAATAACATGTACCAACTTGGGGCTTTCCAAGTGGCTCAGTGGGTAAAGAATCCACCTGCAATTTAGGAGACACAGGTTCAGTCCCTGGGTCAGGAAGATCGCCTGGAGGAGAGCATGGCAACCCACTCCTGTATTCTTTCCTGGAGAATCTAATGGACCTAGGAGCCTAGTAGGTTATGGTCCATAGATTCACAAAGAGTCAGACATGACTGAAGAGACTTGGCATGTACGTGAAGCAGCTTTAAATAGCTTTTCCCATCTGACTGCATCTCATACAACTCCTTAATTATTTGAGTACCAAGATGATGTTGTTTGCTTGATATCTTGTTGATGTCCCACAGAGGAGATCAATGATTGGTTTGGAAGATTGAGAAATACAAGCTCCAGGGATAGACACACATGAAAACGTAAAACATGTAATGTTTTCCCTCATAGCATCTTCACAAACAAGAAGCAAGTTCTATCTCACAGGTTAGTTAGACTATACTCTGTTTTGGGAGGAATGGACTGAACTGGATTCCCTGCGGTCTGGAAGCTGGTTTATTTGTTTGTCTTCTCATAAATGTAACGTTATTAGCCATGTATGAGAGAGGGGAGAATTGTGAAAGAGGGTAGTGACATTACACATATTTTTAAAAGTCTGTAGTTAGCCTGTATTTATAGAGTATTTTAAGAAATGCCCAAATTTTGAGCACTGCTTTTTGAAAGTATTTTCACTTTTTATGCTGAGAAACAAACTCGACAGGAAATGGGAACAACTCCATCTGTAGAGCCGAATATCTTGAAACCACTGTCAATGTAAGAGCGAAAGAGTGTGAGCCAAAAGGGAGAAGTATTCTCCCCTTCCCTCCTCCTCCCCCCTCACTTTAACTCCTTTCAAAGAACCTGGGAAGGATAGCAGGGAGAGTCTCCTGATAGTCACTCTGAGGCTGAGAGTGTTGTTGAGGGGCCCTCGGAACTGTTCCAGGAGGAACACAGACACATGAACCACTTCTGGATCAGAAAGGAGGGGGATTACTTTGTCTTTGTGGCAAAGGGATTTGTAGATGTCTCTCTATAGCAGTTTTCTCACATTTGATACTATTAACATTTTGGCCTATATTATATTTGGGTCTTTTCATGTGTTGTGGGTGTGTGTGGAGGATGGAGCTGTGGAAGGAAATGCTCTTCTGTACCTTGTAGACTATTTAGCAGCATCTTATCTGTCCAGGGGGGTTTCCTGGTGGCTCAGAAGGTAAAGAATCTGCCTGTGATGCAGAAGACCCGGGTTCAATCTCTGGGTCAGGAAACTCCCCTGGAGACAGGAATGGCTACCCTCTCCAGTATTCTTGTCTGGAGAATTCCATGGACAGAGAAGCCTGTCAGGCTTACAGTCCATGGAGGTCTCAGCCAGAAACAGCTGAGTGACTAACCCTTTCATTTTCACTAGTCAGTCCACTAGATGTCAGTAGCAGCCCTCCTGATTGTGACAATCAATAGTATCTTCAGATATTGCTAAATGTCCTGTGGGGTTATAATCTCTCCTGGTTAAGAACCACTTCTCTCTATAAGTAATTACTAACCTGCTTTTTCTTTAAAAACAGGAAAAAGTTTTCCACAATTATGTACTACTTTGAAATAAGAAAAAGACAAAGTCACTTGTACTGGCCATTGAAGATAAAACCATATCTTCAGAATGTTTTCAAACCTCAATTTTTAAATTTACGTGTCCTTTACCTCTTTGAGGGCTTCCCTGTGGCTCAGCTGGTAAAGAATCAGCCTGAGATGTGGGAAGCCTGGCTTTGATCCCTGGTTTGGGAAGATCCCCTGGAGAAGGAAAAGGCTACCCACTCCAGTGTTCTGGCCTGGAGAATTCCATGAACTATATAGCCCATGGGGTTGCAGAGAGTTGGATGCAACTGAGTTACTTTTACTTCATTCACTTACCTCTTTGAGTGGCTCGAGGGTAAAGAATTTACCTGGAAGATACACCTGAGACGTTCAATACCTGGGTTGGGAAGATACTCTGAAGGAGGAAATGGCAACCCACCCCAGTATTCTTGTCTGAGAAATCTCTTGGACGTAGTGACTTAGCAGGCTACAATCTCTAGAGTTGTTAGTAGCTGGACACAACTGAACATACACACACACACACACGCACACACATTAAACATTTTGAAGTTATTTGAAGAATGTAGAAAATACCTGGATGTGTTGGGGTTTCATCTAGATTCCCGCCCCCCTAAAAATAACCAACTGGTGTCTCCAAATAATTTAGATTGAGGAGAGACGATACCCTTCATTGGCATTTTCAATATGTCAAAAGCTTTGAATATATTTCTCCTTAGTTTAAAAAAATATAAACACAATCTGTAAAACTTTTATGTTTTGTGAAAATTCAGGCAAGATTCTTTTTTAAAGTTTCTTTTTAAAGTTATCGGAATAAAATACTTATATTTAATGGATGTTGTGAAGATCAAATATACAATGCAGCTTATGTGTGCATGTATAATATTCTGTCTGTGCAATCTGGTTTACTATGTTTTCACTTCCATCTTATCATAATCACTTTTAGATCATTAAAACTTCTTCATGTATGACAAAACCACTACAATATTGTAAAGTAATTAGCCTCCAATTAAAATAAGTAAATTTATTTTTTTTTTAAAGCAAACTTCTTCAAAAAGCTGAGTGATTTTCCATTATATGTATGCAGTATATCTTTGAACATTTTTCCTGTTGCTGGACACTTTATTTCTAAAATTTGCTTTCATAAATAATGGTGCAATGCAGCAGCAAGCATTTCTGTTAATTATATGTTCACATGATAGTTTAGCTCTTCAAGAAGAGCTAAAACAGAAGATATATTTGTCAAATAGGTCTTCATAAGGCCTGAGAGTCACAGTTACAATATGTTAGATTTTGAATATCAGTTTCCTGAAGAATGACAGACAGTGTGTACCATAGTTAACAAAATCACTATGCAAATTTTATAGGAAAATATACTAATATAAATTATAAAATCTGCTTTTCCAACTAAACCATAGTTAAATAAATGAACACTTGTGAATTAGCCATCTTAAATAAGCATATTTCACATATTTCATTATAAAAGTAGATGACTATTATGTACTATTCTCTAAAAAATGATCCACTGAATCCCAATACTTTGAGAAATGATTAAAAAGTGAGTTAGTAAAAAGGTATTGGAATATTTTAAATAACCATTTTATTAAAAGTGAAAGTGAGGTCTGTTAATCATGTCCAACTCTTTGCGACCTGTGGACTGTAGCCCACCAAGCTCCTCTGTCCATGGGATTCTCCAGGCAAGAATACTGGAGTGGGTTGCCATTTTTATAGTTAATTTTCAATGCTGTATTCCTTTCAAGTCTGCAGTAAATGATTTAGATATATCTATATCTATGTAACTTTATCTATTTTGTATAGATATAGATATATCATATTCTTTTTCAGAGTTCTCTCCATTATAAATTATTATAAGATATGGAATATTGTCCCCTTTGTAGTACAATAGGTCCTTGTTATTTATTTTATACATAGCGACTGAAATTCGTTCAGTAGTGTCCGATTATTTGCAAACCCTTGGACTATACAGTCCATGGAATTATCTAGGCCAGAATATTAGACTGGGTAGCCATTTCCTTCTCCAGGGGATTTTCGCAACCAAGAGATCAAACCCAGGTCTCCTGCATTGCATGCAGGTTCTTCTCCAACTAAACCACCAGGGGAGCCCTTATATACATTGCTGTGTATATATTAATTTAATTAAAAAAAAAAACAACTGGATAATTAAATAATATTTGATATATTTCTGAAGATTTAGTTCTAAGCTCCAAATTGTGTAAAGCTAGTTTAAGAAATTATACAGGCTTATATGGATGCAAGTCTTTCCTGTGATTTGTGAAGTAAACTATGGACTCGATGTATTTGAGTGATGCAATTTCTGAACTTTTCCTAAACTTCCCAAAAGCAATGCCTTATTTCTTCGCTATAAAACATGTCCTATATATTGTCATGTCTCTTTTAGGAGACTGCTGCTGCTGCCACTAAGTTGTTTACTCGTGTCCAACTCTGTGCAACCCCATAGACGACAGGCCACCAAGTTCCCCTATCCCTGGGATTCTCCAGGCAAGACCAGTGGAATGGGTCGCCATTTCCTTCTCCAATGCATGAAAGTGAAAAGTGAAAGCTAAACCACTCAGTCGTGTCCAACTGTTAGAGACCCCATGGACTGCAGCCTACCAGGCTCCTCTGTCTATGGGATTTTCCAGGCAAGAATACTGGAGTGGGTTGCCACTGCCTTCTCTCCTTTTAGGACAGTCAAAACTCAAATGGGGAAGATCTTATGGATAATAACTATTAATATTATTCTGCAACTGCAGTAAAGTGAGGACGTGGACAAGGAAAACTGCACTACTGTGACAGACTTCATCCTCCTTGTATTCCCAGATGCCCCTGAGCTCACAGTCTTTCTCTTCCTGATGTTTCTTTCCATCTATGGAATCACAGTTTTGGGAAATTGGGTCATGATTGCCCTGATTCAGGTCAGCTCTCAACTCCACATCCCCATGTAATTTTTCCTCAGCCACTTGTCCTCTGTGGATTTCTGTTATTCCATGATCATCATACCAAAGATGCTAGCTAACATCTTAAATGAAGACAAAGCCATTTCCTTCCTGGAAAGTGCTTTGCAATTCTACCTGTTTTGCACATTTGGTGTAACTGAGGTCATTCTGCTGGCAGCGATGGCCTATGACCACTTTGTGGCCATCTGTGACCCACTGCTCTACATGGTCACCGTGTCTGCATGGAGTTGGTGTCTTGTTGCTACTTCAACTGTGATATGTGTGTTCTGATTCACTTGTGTTTAGCTCTTCAGATCTCATCCTACAGATCAAATGTGATCAACTAATTCTTTTGTGATCTAACCCCTCTTTTGTCTCTTGCTTGCTCTGATGTCTCCGTGAATCAATTGGTGGTATATATCATGGCCACTTTCAATGAGGTTATCACCATTGTGGTCATCCTCTCATCCTATTTGTTTATTCTCATCACCATCCTGAGTATTTGCTCTGCAGACAAAAGGTGCAAAGCTTTTTCCACCTGTGCTTCCCACCTCACTGTCATCATTGTCTTTCATGGAACAATTCTTTTAATTTGTTGCCAGCCCTAATCTGGCAACAGCATGGATACTGACAAAGTGGCCACAGTGTTCTACACTGTAGTGATCCCCATGCTAAACCCCCTGTCTATAGTCTGAGGAACAAGGATGTGAAAGAAGTTCTCAGAAAAGCGGTGAGCTCCAAAATATTATCCTAGAGAATATTTTCCAAGCAGGTCTCAGGGTTAGAAATTGGAGCCTGATGAAAGGGTAATTATGCGTTTCAGTGTTTGAGTGAAAAGAAAAGTCAAGATGTGAATAGGTATGAGTGAGTCTTTTTAATTCTCTTATCTTTATGCCTTTTCAATTTAAAAGTTTAGGATTGGTTGAGAATATTTCAAAATGTGCAGCCTACTTCTTTGCTTTGATGCAATCTAAAATGTTTTAAATTGGACCATGTCCTGGACTGTTAAAACACACAAATTTAATTTTCCCTTAGACTCTCATGAGTTTAATGGATTAAGTACTACATTTTATTTTAACATCCATTATGGGGACTATGATTCATTTCACAACTGAACACCTGTTATTTTAGAATAAGTAACACACCTTTGTCAGTTTTTACATAGAATAAGATTCCATATGTGTATATAAATATAAATATAAATATTCTTTATTGTTTTGTTCTTACTTCCTTTATTATTTTTTGTTTTGGTCATTGCAGTGTCCAGTGGCTTTGGGGTTTCATATATTATCACATCTGAATAATAGAGACATTGATAATTGGACATAGACATAGATATAATTAGACATAAGCATAGATATAATTAGACATAGACATTAGATAATAGAGACATTATAGAAATTTTAGGGAAATTAAATTACATATCAAGTGCAAATAGCTTAGGAATATCCCTAACACAAAATTGATCGTCTCTTTATGTATATGTATATGTGTGTCTCTGTGTGTGTGTGTATAGACGAATATTGTCTATTGCAATTGATAGTATTGTGCTTTGCAGATAGTTTTTACAGATTGAAGATTTGTTGCAACCCTGGATCAAGCAAGTCTATTAGCACTGTTTTTCCAGCAACATTTGCTCACTCATGTCTCTGTCACATGTCACATTTTGGCAATTCTTGCAACATTTAAAACTTTTTCATTTTTGTATAAGTTATGGTGATCTGCCATCTCTGATGTTACTATTGAAAAAGATTATAACTCACTGAAGGTTTAGATGGTGGTTAGCATGTTAAAGTATTTTTCATCTAGGATATGTATATTTTTTAGTTTTATTGCTTTGCATAAAAATGTTAAATCATTTTATTTTATTTTGGCTGTGCTGGGTTCTTCTATGTCGCATGTGGACTTCTCTAGTTGTGGTGCTTAGGCTTAGTTCCCTGTGGCTTGTGGTATCTTAGTTGCCCCACAAGGGATCAAGCACAGGTCCCCTGAAAAGGACAGGGGATTCTTAACCACTGGACTACTAGGGAAGTCCCAATATATGTACATTTCTTAGACATAATATTTCAGTGTGCATACGTCTAAGTATATGTTTGACCTACTTTATTAATGATATTTGCCTTATTGGAAAGTGAAAGTGAAGTTGCTCAGTCATGTCCAACTCTTTGTGACCCCATGGACTGTAGCCTGCCAGGCTCCTCCATCCAGGGGGTTTTGCAGGCAAGAATACTGGTATGGGTAGCTGTTTCCTTCTGCAGGGGATCTTCCTGAACCAGGGATTGAACCAGAGTCTCCTGCACTATAGGCAGACTCTTTGCCATCCAAGCCACCAGGGAAGCCTAATTTGCCTTATCACAATAAAGTGAATATACCAAACCTATAATATCTCCCAGTTATGTCTGTATGCTTCTAAGTGTATATACCTAGATATTATGTAGATCTATATGTGTATGTATTGGTTAGTTGTTATTTAGTCACTAAGTCAGGTTTGGATCTTTTGCAACCCACGGACTATAGACCATCAGGTACCTCTATGTATGCAATTATTTAATAACCATTGCTATGAATAGCAGTATTTCTGATTTTTGCCGCTTTTCTCACTTTTAATTATTTTCTTCAGGCTTACTTTAAAAAATATGTATTAAATGCTTACTGACTCACAGGTGGACTTCTAACTTCTTTGTATATTTCTTTTCTATGTCTTGATAAAATGACCTTTGTTCATCCTTCCTTTATGTCTTTAAACTTCATATCTTCCTTAAACCTTGGTTCATATGTGCTACTGATACTTTATTTGTGCTTCCATTATGTTTTATGTAAATTCCTACATTGCATTCACTTGCTCAATGAAGCATCTCTCTGTGTGTCTATACTAATGTTATAAAGCACTACACTGGAGTAGGCAATTTGACTCTCATTTTTAATTTTGCAAGTAATATAAACTTCTTAATTTCTCAATTTCCTCAAATTTGAACAATGATTAATACTGCTAACCTCTCAACATTATACCAAGATTACATTTTGACAACATGGAGGAACTCGCTGGCACTAGGAAGATACTTTACATGTGTTTCAGTGAAATCTTTGAGGGCTGGAACTATTCTTTTCTCTCTCACTATCACTTACATATTATAAATTATCTTTATTTTTTATTAGATATATTAATAAAAACTGGTATATAGACTGTATGTATATTGAGCTTAATATTAGAACTTAAAGTACTATGTTGACTTTTAAGATTGTAAATTGGTTCAAAATTGTTCCATATTGAATATGTTGTACATGGTGTGTTATATGGGGCAGGTCCACTTAGGAAAAGAAATGCCTTGTAAGGTTGAATACATGCAATGTTAGATTTTGGAAACCTGGAGAGATGAAGAATGTGTTCATTTAATGGTATTTTATTTATTAATTTTTTTGGTTGTTTTGGGTTTTTGTTGCTTCATGCAGGCCTCTCTAATTGCAGTCTGTGGTTTTCTCTTGTTGCAGCACATAGGCTGTCTCATTACAGTGTATGGGCTTTAGTTGCCCCGTGGCATATGAGATCTTAGCTCCCTGCCCAGGGATCGAACCTGTGGCCCCTTCATTGGAGGTGTAGTTAATCACTGGATCACAAGGGCAGTCTCTGGTTTAGTGATTATTAACTTCAGGAAGCAGCTATCACTCTTTGTGTATGAGGACAACAGGGAAGAAGTATCCTTGCCAGAATCTCAGAGGTTGGAGGACGTGCTCTGCTCATCTGCTGTGAAGCTCATGAGAAAGAGACAGAGCTCTAAGGGAGTCTACACATTTTAGCCTCTAGACACAGGCCTTGTTGGTCTTTGGTCCCTGGGACAAGCCAGACTGCTGTTTTTGTCTGAGTAGAGTATGGCGAGAAACTGGAAAAGAAATGGAAAGCAAGAAGACATTTCTTTCCTTTCTCCTTCCCATTTCCTTTGAACTTTTCCTCCTTTTCCTCCCCCTAACCTTTCTCTTTTTTTCTGCCTTTGGTGGAACCTAAAGGTAAGCCTTTTTGGGGCTCCAAAATCACTGCAGATGGTGATTGCAGCCATGAAATTAAAAGACACTTACTCCTTGGAAGAAAAGTTATGATCAACTTAGACAGCATATTAAAAAGCAGAGACATTATTTTGCCAACAAAGGTCCATCTAGTTAAGGCTATGGTTTTTATAGTAGCCATGTATGGATGTGAGTGTTGGACTGTAAAGAAAGCTGAGCACCAAAGAATTGATGCTTTTGAATTGTGGTATTGGAGAAGAGTCTTGAGAGTCCCTTGGACTGCAAGGAGATCCAACCGACCCATTCTGAAAGAGATCATCCCTGGGATTTCTTTGGAGGGAATGATGCTAAAGCTTCAACCCCAATACTTTGGCCACTTGATGTGAAGAGTTGACTCATTGGAAAAGACCCTGAGGCTGGGAGGGATTGGGGGCAGGAGGAGAAGGGGATGACAGAAGATGAGATGGCTGGATGGCATCACCAACTCGATGGATATGAGTGTGGGTAGACTCCAGCAGTTGGTGATGGATAAGGAGGCCTGGTGTGCTGCAGTTCATGGGATAGCAAAGAGTTGGACACGACTGAGCGACTGAACGGAACTGAACTGAAAGGTAAGCCAGTTAACAAGTGCATCTGGGGATTCAGGTCGCAAGTCCCAGCAGCAATATCATGCCCCAAAGAATCAAAGAGTGGATATGAAAATATGACAAAATGCTACAAACATGACTTTTTATGAGTTTCAGTACACAATGCAGAGTTTGTTTTTCTAACCTGTTCTCATTTTGCTTAGTGTGTGTGTATGTGTGTGCTCAGTCACTCATATGTGTCCCACTCTTTGTGACATCACGGACTGTAGCCTGCCAGACTCCTCTGTCCATGGACCTTTTCAGGTAACAACACCGCAGTGGGATGCCACTTCCTCTTCCAGAGGATATCCTGACCCAGGGACCGAACTCAAATGTTGTGCATTGGCAGGCAGATTCTTTACCACTGTGCCAGCTGGGAAGCTCCACTTACTGTATAAATTTCTCTGTAACTGAATATTCTAGTACTCCTCAAGCCTCTTATCTTCATTTTATTATTTTAACTATAGATACATTAGACTTTATTCTTTATAATGTTTGTAAACCAAAGATGACAGAATGTGGTGGTCATCTTTTAAGACCTAAGTAAAATTCCATAGTTCCACATTGTACAATAAATGTTATAATTTCCTTGTAATTTCTAAAGTAAGAATTGTATTTTCTTTGGTTGCTTTGTTTTGTTGTTCTTGCTTTTATTTTTTAGGCCACGCTACAAGGCATACAGGATCTCAGTTCCTGGACTAGGGTTGGGAGCTGTGCCCCCTACAGTGGAAGCTCAGTGTCTTCTTAGTTGATTTTAGACTTAGTAACTAGTGGAAATTTTCCTGGGCAACTAGTTCCAAAAGGAATTTTAGCCATCAAAAATTAATACTCTTCGAAGCTGGTGGATTTGTTGATCAGATAGAATAGAAAGAGTGATTCAGAATCGTCGAAGGGTGTGAAATAAATATATAAATCCCTGGACTATGGAAATATAGATAAAACATTTAACTTTATTTCTATATTTATACCTTGTGTCAAATAAAATGATATGTTCAAAATACACAGATCAGCAAGAAAAAGTGCATAAACATTTCTCACTAATAATATATTTTAGATAAAATAAGACTTCAGAAAACATCCTCACATGGATTTATAGATTATTTCCTATGTGAACCTAAAAATTCACAAAGGAGAAAAACAAAAGCAAGAGAAATTTAAAAGATGGAAGCATTTTAATGTTCAATGATTTCCTTTCTTATCTGTTCACTTTGCTTACATTTCCATTGGGTGTTCAAGTTTTTCAAAATAATGTATAAGAGATTTTACACCTTTAAATCTCCAACCTTTATGAAGAATATTCACAAAGTATCATAATCTGGTAACGTTTAATTTTATGTATCAGGCATGCTTTTCGATATGTAGTTTACTTTTTAGTAGGTTTTTGTTTTGTTTTCAATATGCCGTCTAGATTTTTATGTACTTACATTTACTTTTAGCGATTTAAAGAATAAATGCAGCAAAAAAAAAAAAAATCCAGCTCCATTCTATATTTTATTTCAAATTTGGATGATATCTGAACTGAAATTTTGGTGAGTATTAAGCTTACATATTTTTTGTTGTTGTTTTATATTTTGTTAAGTGAAACAGTACTTGTAAACAAATTGTACAGCTCTCATCCCCAAGCTATATAGAAATGTTTACAACATCATTTACTGAGAATGATTTCCTTCCCTGTTGGTATGTAACATATCCAGTAAGCATTTATTAAGTTATAATCTTAATGTTGATACTTCTATCAGACCCTGGGTAATATCAAACAGTCCCTATTCCATCTTCTTTTCTAAAAAATGAAAGATATATTATTTAACAATTGGTTTCCATGGTGGCTCATATGATAAAGAATCTGCCTGCAATGCAGGAGACTGAGTAATATTATTTAACATTCAAAGTACAAAGTTTTCTCTGCCACACCCAATGGTGTTATGCAAGGTTATAATATATACTATTTTCTAACAGCAATTGTCATATTAGTACATGAACAGAGCTATATTATTCCTTTAGCTTGATACAATAATCCTCAGTAAGGGTGAGGAGATGACATTTATAAACCACACACAAAATTAAATATTACAATTAATGGGAATAAGTTGCAGAGTTCCTTGTAAATGTTTTGCCATCATTGTTGATCGTATTCAATATTCAAGCTACAAAAAGTAAATTAACTCAATTGTATGTGCATTTGCTCGTGCCAGATTAAATACATTTATTTATTTATTTATCAGAACTTGAAGGTGTAGTCCTGAAACATATACAATTTTTGCTTGTCAATTGTACTTCAGTAAGTCTAGAAAAAGTTTAAAAGAATAAAACAATATACTAAAAGTATATTTACTGATTAGTAAACAAAACTTTTGCTGTCTCTTCTTACTATACAAAATGTTTTGTATTCTACCTCAGTGATCATGGAGCATGGGGAGAAGACAATGACATTTTTGATCAATTTTCATATAAAATGTTTCTGAAGCTGCTGTTTGTTTTTCAAGAAATCAGAATTTCATCAGAAAACAATTATTAATTCTAATTGCTTGTTCTGAGGCCTCCAAAGAACAAGGCAGGGAGTTTTCTCTAGGGTTTTGTTGGCACCGGGAATAGAAGAGACATGAGTGTCCTCTCTCCCAAACCATGACTCTCCAGAGGCTGAAGGGGAAGCTGCCCTTTCAACCTGCAGGTTTGTGTGTAGGTTTGAGAAAATAAGATCTTCTTTACCATGTAAGGTGATCTAGAAGCTATCTTAGGCTTCTCAGTTCTTTATGAGAAAAATTATTTCAGGGAAAATTTGAGCCACTGCAAACATTACATTTTTAAAACAGGAAGGCCATACTCTCTAGAGAGCTCTGTAGAGGGGCCTTGTAACTGAGCTTCCTCATAGTGTCCTGGACAAGAGTTTCCTGGGAGAGGAGGAACAGAGGGGCCTGAGAGTTTTCAGGTACATGGCTCTGTGCTTCTGTGACTTTTCAGACAATAGGGAGGTATTTATGTAAAACTGAATTGAAAAAATGAAATGAAGCTTCTGGAGAAATAGAATCAATAAGACAGCTCTAAATGAGATTTTATAACAGGGAGAAAAATATGTCAGCTCATAAAAGCAAAATGAAAACAAAAAAAAAAAAACTTGAGAAGAAATCATAAGAAAGAAGATTTTAGACCATTCTTCCCAGATCCAAAGATAAGCTAAATTGTTTAATCCATATGATAACATTATTTGGGAGATAAATAGTTTTAAGTTAAACAGAAGAAAAATGAAAAGCTACCAGAATAAAAGAAACAAGGCAGTAGTTCTTAATTACAGGCAATTATGCACCTTTTCTCTCCTCCCAAGTGTACATGTGACAATATCTGGAGACTTTTTTATTGCCACAGGGGAGAGCCCAGGGGGAGGGTGATGCTATCTTAGAGGCCAGAAACGCTGCTATATGTGGTACCTTGAACAGTGTAGGTACCCATCAAAAAGAATAAATCAGCACAAAATATCAAGAGTGCTGAGTTTTAGAAATTCTGAGAAAGGTCACTAGTAAAGAATTTTATAATAGTGAGAATTGATTTGGAAAGATCACCTTCGATTTATCCTTAAATCCTTGGCTATCTGAACATACAGAACCATCAAGAGTCCAGCTACAAGGGACCTCCAACCTTTAATGCTAAAACATCTAGAGCCAGTTGGTTTTAGGGATGTGGAAACAAAGATGACCTTACCAGATATATTAGTCTGAGCAAGAAGTCTTCATTATTTGATGGAGGGAATTTCTGGCAGGCAAGACCCTATTGTTCTAAAACAAGGAAGTTCCAAGTGGAATGTATTTTTCATTATAACATTTTAAATTGTTCTAGATATAAAGCTGACAGGTTTAGTAAGCAAAAATACAGAATGATAAATTTAATTTGAACTTCTGATAAACAATGAATGTTTAGTATGAAAACCTCCATAAATACTTGGGATGCATTTATAGCAATAATTTATTATCTACCTGAGATTCAAATATAACTGGTCTTCCTATCTGTGTGCCAGCTTAGGAAATCCCATCATTTTTTTTTCTATATTAAGAACTCGTTTATTTTAAATGTTATCAGAGTGTGAAGAATCTCAATTTTCATCCATGCTTCTGACAATTTGAATATTCTAGGTGCCTAAGAAAGAGAGAATCATCTAGACAAGTGTCAATATTTAGGACTTTTAATCATATTAATTTCTAAAGAGAGCTTTACCTAACATCTACTCTTTATGTTCTATCCTTACACAGATTAGAAGATCTCTGTGGCCCTCACATAAATATTGGACTAACTTTTATAGATTTATAGCATGAAGTTTGTCTTTAAAGTGGCCAAAATAACTAGCAAAATGAGGGATGAAATGTGATCTTAAAAAAAGTAGCATTTCTCATATCTCAACCTGTAATGTGAATCACAGCCTGCTGTGGAGATGGGCCTGTCACTGGGAATTAAGAAACATGGGCTCTAGATGAAGTTGAGCACCAATGCCTGTATGTCACTAGGCAAGTTGTAGCTTTTGCAAGTTTCTGTTGCTCACATGTAAAGAAAGGTCCTTAAATGGGCATTATTTTCCAAAAGCTGTAAATTATTTAATTTGCTAGCTGAACTTTTCAGTCACAAAAGAGGAACGATGATTAAAGTGCTAATCACATATTTAAAATATGAGCATAAGTAAGTACAGTTTTCCTGGTGGCTCAATGGTAAAGGATCCACCTGCCAGTGCAGGAGACTTGAGTTTGATCCCTGGGTGAGGAAGACCCCCTGAAGAAGGAAATGGCAACCCACTCTAGTATTCGTGCCTGGAAATTCCATGGATAGAAGAGTCTGGTGGGCTGCAGTCTGTGGGGTCGCAGAGTCAGACAGGACTTACCAATTAAACAACAAAAATTAAGTTGTTATTAATTACCACACAGACTAATCTTTGTTTACATCACAAATATGCATATATTTTATGTAAAACTTAATTCTGATCATAGAAGTTATTTCAAATGTTTTCACTTTTTATTAATAACTGTAGTATTAGCTAAAATTATTTCATTTTGCAGAATTCATGGAGATCAGTATTAGAATGTCTCACATGAGGATTTGATTACATATTACAAAAAAATTGTTTGATTTATAATTATTATATTTGTATGTTATCAAAATTATACATTAGAACTTGAACAAAATTAAGTTTTATAAACTTGAGGAAAAAAATTAGCTAGTAATTCTTTTCTGAAGCTGTAGCCATTTTTGCCCTGGATGATGAACCCCTATCAAGATTATAAAACAGATTAATCTGGCTCATTTCATATCCCCTCTGCATAGGGCACAGGTAAGCATACTTTATGTGTCAATCACTCTCCTAATATATTATTTCCGAGACAGATTTTCAGATCCATCCATCAGAAAGCATGTTTCTGACCAAGAGAAATATAACTGTTGGGGCCACATTCACCCTCTTGGATTTCTCAGACTACCCAGAACTACAAGTCCCCCACTTCTTGGTATTTCTGGCCATCTACACCTTCAGCATAGCAGGGAACCTTGGGATGATGGTCATCATCAAAGTTAACCCTTAACTGCACACCCCCATGTACTTTTTTCTCAGCCACCTCTCGTTTGTGGATTTCTGCTATTCTTCCATTATTGCTCCCAAGATACTGGTGAACTTATTTGCAGAAGACAGAACTATTTCATTTTGAGGAAGTATGGTGCAGTTCTTTCTCGTTTGCATGTTTGTGGTAACTGAATTAATCCTGTTTGTTGTGGTGGCCTCTGCTTTACACAGTCGTCATTTCCCAGAAACTCTGTGCTATGTTGGTTGTCGTGTCATATGCATGGGGAGTAGCTTGCTCATTGACTCTTACGTGTTCTGCTGTCAAATTATCTTTATGACGTTTCAACACAATCACTTCTTCTGTGAGCTTTCTTTTTTGATTTCCCTCTCTTATTCTAATTCTTATCTCAGCCAGCTGCTTCTTTTCACTGTTGCCTCCTTTAATGAGGTGATCACATTGCTCGTCATTCTCACGTCTTGCATGTCCATTGTTGTCACCACCTTGAAGATGAAATCAGCTGGTGATCATTACAAAGCCTTCTCTACCTGCGCCTCCTGCCTGACCGCCATCAGGATCTTCCCTGGCACCATCCTCTTTCTCTACTGTGTGCCCAACTCCACACCCTCGAGGAACACAAACTGGCATCTGCTTTACACGGTGATCATCCCCATGTTGAATCCCCTGATCTACAGTCTGAGAAATAAGGATGTGAAGGACACAGTCAGCAAACTAATGAAAAAAAAATTGTTTTCACATTGAAGGCATGTAACTGCTAAATATTTACTTTGGTTATTAAATAACACTTTTCTGATTTTGAATGTATTATGTGTCAAAAATTCATTAAAAATCACTTTAGATTTGAAAAACAAAAACTGCAATGAAGAGAATATGAGTTTTAGATCAGGAGACTATACCTGGTTCTGACTAAATAAGTCAGAGAAGATGGATTGACCTGTCTCAGTCATTAGCTACAAAACCAATTTAATATGATTTTGTTCAAAAAGTTGTATATAGAACAAACAAATCTAGATAATATATCAAACATATTGTATATGTGCAGTAAACTCTAGTACTGTTATTCCTTTTTTCTTGATGACTAGCAAGTAGTCTTAAATAAATGACTAATTTTGTACTTTAAATTTGGTGAAATAGATGACAGGGAAGGATATAGTTTTACTTTCAGGAACCTCCCAAGTCAGTGATGTTAGTTAATATCATAATTCAGTCGGTGGGGAGAGATTGTAAAAAATCATTTGTGACTATCATGCATCTTTTACTTGACCTTCAAGTATAGACAGATTTTTAAAGAGAAACAGAAGAGAATGACATAAGTTTTACCTGGGAGTAAAAAACATAATGGTCAAGAGTCAATGATTAAAACATCTTTTGAGCTACTATTTTATGTTATATGCCTACATGGTATCTTGCTAGGTGTTTGAAGAAATGAAAGTTTCATACACTTGAGCTACAATTCTAATTTATTTTGGAAGAAAGTTTCAGTATAGAGAATGAAAGAATTTACAAGAGGCTTCAGAAAATTAGCTTGCTTCTTGAAATACTGAGAATAAAAACAAAGATAATTTATATATGTTGTATGTTTTGTGTTGCCTGTGTATCACTTACCAATCATTATACATATACTATTACTTCACATGTCAGTTTGATCAAGCCTGTATCTCAGTTCTCCTTAACAAGACTCTCTAGAAAGTCTCCATAGAACAACTGAGTAGATTTGTTGTAAAAATTAGAATCTAATAGCTTTTCTGGGACTTGAACATTGCTTTAAAATAGCTCTAATTTTTAAGTATATTCTAAACACATAAATCTTCTGTGTTTAGAAGATTAAGTTTAATTTAATCTAAACACAGGCTTCTCTGGTGGCTCAGTTGATAAAGCATCTGTCTACAGTGTGGAAGACCTACGTTTGAGCCCTGGATTGGGAAGATCCCCTGGAGAAGGAAATGGCTACCTACTCCTGGAAAATCCCATGGACAGAGGAGCCTGGTAGACCACAGTCCACGGGGTTGGAAAGAGTTGGATATGACTGAGCAACTTCACTTTCACTTTCAAACACAGAAATACAAAACAGACTGAAAGTGAAGGGCTGGAAAAAGATATTCCATGCAAGTAGAGACCAAAAGAAAGCAAGAGTAGCAATACTCAATCAGATAAAATAGACTTTAAAACAAAGGATATGAAAAGAGACAAAGAAGGACACTACATAATGATCGAAGGATCAATCCAAGAAGAAGACATAACAATTATACATATATATGCACCCAAAATAGAAGCACCACAATATGTAAGGCAAATGCTAACAAATATGAAAGGTGGAATTAACAATAACACAGTAATAGTGGGAGACTTTAATACTCCACTCAAATCTATGGCTAGATCAACTAAACAGAAAATTAAAAAGGAAACACAAACTTTAAATGATACAATAGACCAGTTAGACCTAATTGATATCTATAGGACATTTCAGTCCAAAATAATGAATTTCATCTTTTTCTCAAGTGCACATGTAACCTTCTCCAGGATAGATCACATCCTGGGCCATAAATCTAGCCTTGGTAAATTCAGAAACATTGAAATCATTCCAAGCATCTTTTCTGACCACAATGCAGTAAGATTTGATGTCAATTACAGGACAAAAAATGTTAAAAATGCCAACATATGGAGGCTGAACAACACGCTGCTGAACAACCAGCAAATCACAGAAGAAATAAAAAAAAAGAAATTTAAATATGCATAGAAATGAATGAAAATGAAAAGACAACAACCTCAAACATATGGAAAACTATAAAAGTAGTGCTAAGGGAAAGGTTCATAGCAATATAGGCTTACTTCAAAAAACAAGAAAAAAGTCAAATAAATAACTTAACTCTACACCTAAAGCAACTAGGAAAGGAAGAAATGAAGAACCCCAGTGTTAGTAGAAGGAAAGAAATCTTAAAACTTAGGGCAGAAATAAATGCAAAAGAAACAAGAGACCATAGCAAAAATCAACAAAGCCAAAGCTGGTTCTTTGAGAAGATAAATAAAATTGACAAACCATTAACCAGACTCATCAGGAAACAAAGGGAGAAGAATCAAATCAACAGAATTAAAAATGAAAATGGAGAGATCACAACAGACAATACAGAAATACAAAGGACAATTAGAGACTGCTATCAGCAACTATAAGCCAATAAAATGGACAACTTGGAAGAAATGGACAAATTCTTAGCAAAGTACAACTTTCTAAAACTGAACCAGGAAGAAATAGAAAATCTTAACAGACCTATCACAAGCCAGAAATTGAAACTGTAATGAGAAATATTCCACCAAACAAAAGCCCAGGACTNTGAAATCATTCCAAGCATCTTTTCTGACCACAATGCAGTAAGATTTGATGTCAATTACAGGACAAAAAATGTTAAAAATGCCAACATATGGAGGCTGAACAACACGCTGCTGAACAACCAGCAAATCACAGAAGAAATAAAAAAAAAGAAATTTAAATATGCATAGAAATGAATGAAAATGAAAAGACAACAACCTCAAACATATGGAAAACTATAAAAGTAGTGCTAAGGGAAAGGTTCATAGCAATATAGGCTTACTTCAAAAAACAAGAAAAAAGTCAAATAAATAACTTAACTCTACACCTAAAGCAACTAGGAAAGGAAGAAATGAAGAACCCCAGTGTTAGTAGAAGGAAAGAAATCTTAAAACTTAGGGCAGAAATAAATGCAAAAGAAACAAGAGACCATAGCAAAAATCAACAAAGCCAAAGCTGGTTCTTTGAGAAGATAAATAAAATTGACAAACCATTAACCAGACTCATCAGGAAACAAAGGGAGAAGAATCAAATCAACAGAATTAAAAATGAAAATGGAGAGATCACAACAGACAATACAGAAATACAAAGGACAATTAGAGACTGCTATCAGCAACTATAAGCCAATAAAATGGACAACTTGGAAGAAATGGACAAATTCTTAGCAAAGTACAACTTTCTAAAACTGAACCAGGAAGAAATAGAAAATCTTAACAGACCTATCACAAGCCAGAAATTGAAACTGTAATGAGAAATATTCCACCAAACAAAAGCCCAGGACTAGATGGCTTCACAGCTGCATTCTACCAAAAATTTAGAGAAGAGCTAACACCTATCCTACTCAAACTCTTCCAGAAAATTGAAGAGGAAGGTAAACTTCCAAACTCATTCTATGAGGCCACCATCACCCTAACACCAAAACCTAAAAAAGATGCCACAAAAGAGAAAACTGCAGGCCAATATCACTGGTGAACATAGATGCAAAAATCCTTAACAAAATTCTAGCAAACAAAATCCAACAACATATTAAAAAGATCATATATCATGACCAAGTGGGCTTTATCCCAGGGATGCAAGGATTCTTCAATATCTGCAAATCAATCAATGTAATTCATCACATTAACGAATTGAAAAATAAAAGCCATAAAAAAAAATAAATCTCTAAAGATTATGAGAGTTGAAGTGCTAGTGCTTTGACATAAGTTCCTATAACTCACCAATACAAACTTTTGAATGTATCCCATTATTTTCAACTGTGCCTAAATTGAGTATAGGGGGCAGGCCTTAATGATCTTAATCTTCTCTCCAAACTAAGGAAGAGTAGCAATAGGGTCTCCTTGCTGTTTTCCACAAAAGGTCTTTTTTTATATCTCTTTTCTCTGTTCCTGGGAGGCCCTAGTGAGGTATCATGAGAAGAGCAACTGCTCTATCCATGTCAATTAAACTTACTTCCCTGATGGCTCCATTTTTTTTTAAACAATAGGCTTATTAGACTTGCTCTGTCATGAGAGAGTGTTACTGTGTCAAATTAGTTTTGTTTGTACTCTTTTAATGTACCTGTATCACCCTGTAAATATTCTATCATAACACATAGAAGTAAGTAGTAAATAAATAAATAAGAATAAATAATAAACCTCCCTCTGTGTTTAAATATTCCATAAGTGCATGACAGTTACTATCCTGTTCACCATTTTTTCTACTATGCCAATTACAGTGTTTGACCTGAGAATTCAATTCAAAAATACTTCTTAGACAACCAGTGAATGAGTGTAGCCAGAACAATTAATAGAAGATTGAACCTTTGGAAACTGATCCAAAAAATTGCTCTTTTCTTTGACTTTATCCTACCATGTTCGCTTTAGGTGAAATCTATTTGCATATGTTTTCTTTTACAGAAATGAGAGTCAGAGATAGGAATTATTTGTTGTAAAAAACTCTTCATTCTGCCTTAGTTCCTCTTCATCCTGCCCTAATTATGTCAGCAAACATCCCCTGAACCTCCAAAGGTCACCAAAGAGGACTCTACCTCCCCACTGGCTTCATAGCATTACAATAGTTAAAAATGAAAATAAATAAATAAACTGAAAGGCCCTATAATATAGTGTAAATCATAAATCATATATGTTAAATCATATATTAACATAAATATAGTTCCCTTTGAGGGGAGAAACAAAGTATTAGTAATATTAGCATGCTATATATACTGATTATATTATCTATGAAAGTATGAAATAAACTGGAATAATATCCAAAACAAAATTTTCACAATGGTTATCACTATTGTGTGTAGTGCTAAATTACTGTATGTTAGTTAATCCCTGAAATATTTTCCAAAAGCTTATTTAATTGCATATTTTCTTTTCCCTGTATTCAATTATCAATTAATCCAGTTGTGAAAACATAACACAATTTAAAGTTCTCAGAAGCATTCACTTTATCTTAGGTTGTGGCCATGAAAGGAACATGGAGGCACACTTTATAACTTTAGGAGGGGAGAACAATTGCTTATGCAGATTTTTATTTAGGTTAAGTCCTGTTCACTTATGTTCAATATCTGTTTGTTGCTGATGATTTTATAATTAAGACATCATTTGAATGAAACAACATATTTAAAAACTTGGAATTTTCAGCAGATCATTTGAATTAGAATTCTAATACGAATTAGAATTTAGACAAAAATATTTTATTCTTTCTTCAATATTTTCTCCCATGATTTCAAATTATTTATAGTCCATAGAATATAGCACATATCAGGAACTCTCAATCACTGTCTAAAGCTCTTCACAATCTAATGAAATTTATTAAGAACATGTGAAAGTATTTATATCTGCAAAAATTATGCTTCTTAAGGTTGCTGAGGCAACATTAAGAAATGTCTGAGGAAGAAATGTCTAGACGGTGTAAGACTTTGAAATCTCAATTCCTTTTTTTTTTTAATTTCAATTTTTTTCTTCTCAAGTAAGCATCTCAGTCCTTTTTCCAATTTCCAGGCATTCAGAGGAATGCCTCCCTAGTCTGCTAAGTCATAAAACATTCAGACACAGGACAGTACAATCATGAACTGCTATCTAGTCTACCAAGGAGAAGAGCTCTAGGTAGACAATTAGCTCCTAACCATATATATCTAGCCCCTAAATAATGGCTTGTGGTCTTAAGAAAGTGTCAAGGAACAGTGTCACAATATCTGGAAAAACTGAGAAACTTGAGGATCCAAGAAAGCCATAAAAATGACAAACTGGATGTTGTAAAGTTTAAACTAATTTGTCAAAAATGATGTATATTAAAGTTACAAGTCAACCAAAAATATACAGATCAATACTAGTAAATATATAAAACTGTTGTAATCCCCACCTTTTTGGGGCTCTTCACCCCCTGTCAGTGTCTATGCTAAGGGATTTGCATCTCTATCTTTTAAAATAAACTTCGCCTCTGTGTGTGTTTGCTAGTTTGTGGAGTTGTGGAGCTGTTCCTCGGCTCCAGGAACAGAACCTGGTTTCCTGTTTCAGTGATAGTGGTAAAGAATCAGCCTGCCAGTGCAGGAGGCACAGAGGTGTGAGTTCAATCCCTGCATTGGGAAGATTCCCTGGAATGCAGAATGGCACCGCAGCTCAGTATTCTTGCCTGGAGAATCCCATGGACAAAGAAACATGGCAGGCTGCAGTCCATAGTGTCACAAAGAGTCAGACACGACTAAAGTGATTTAGCATTCACACACACCAATCTTAGAGATTCTAACTGCACATCTCAGCTGCACCTCATGTCTGGAGTTCTCTGCTCAGAACCCTAAGAACCAGCTTCTCTTGACCCTGCCTTCCCTCCTGCTAGAGCTGAGAAGAGATTTCTTCACAGTGACCCACGCTGGCCACACAATTTTCAATCTTGACCAGATGCCTGAAAAGTACCTTAGTGGTCTAATTTTCAGATGTCACAAGTCCTACCTCACTACTGATTTCTGCAGACAAAACTCTTCTTGTAAAGTTAGTTTCTCCACTGCCATGAGTGTAATTGAATTTATAACCCAGTACACATTTTTACTGTCAGAAGATGTTCCTCCCTAACTCATTCTCTCTCACACTGCTCAACTGCCTTAGGGTTTATCACTGACTTTAGACGCTCCACCCCCACTCTCTTTGCTGGCCATGCCTCAGCAATCACTCAGACTATCACTGCACAATCCATCTGCTTTTGTTCCCATCTCTGGCCCTCAGAGGATGTTCTTCCTTAGAAATGTTAACTGCTTACCAGTCAAGGGATTTCAGACCGTATATATTTTTGAGAAAAAGTTTTACAGACCAGACTTTGATGAATTTGATATTTGCTGACTGCATTATTTTTTTTTTAAACTCACCATATTTGACAATATCTCTAAATAGCCATGTGCATAATATGGCGCCCTTCTGAAGAATGAGCCAAAAACTGCAAGAGGAAGAAACAGTTGCTGTCTATTATGAGCATATAGTCTGAATTAAAAACAGTCAATATTAAAAAGAAAATTTTTTTTTTTGCCATATCTCATGGCTTTGAGATCTTAGTTTTCCATCCAGGGATTGAATCTGAACCCACTGCAGTGAAAAAGCAGAGTCTTAACCACTGGATAGCCAGGAAATTCTCATTAGCAACATTATTTTTATTTCATAAAATTTTACTCATTATATGCACTGGGACAGATGATGTGATAAAGAGACAAGGATTCAAATTTAAAAAAGTAATACATAAATTCAATAGCAGACCACCTTACCTACCTCCTGAGAAATCTGTATGCAGGGCAAGAAGCAACAGTTAGAACCAGACATGGAACAACAGATTGGTTCCGAATAAGGAAAGGAGTACGTCAAGGCTGTATATTGACACCCTGTTTGTTTAACTTATATGCAGAGTACGTACATCATGAGAAATGCTGAGCTGGATGAATCACAAGCCAGAATCAAGATTGCCGAGAGAGATATCAATAACTTCAGATACTCAGATGATACCATCCTTAGGGCAGAAAACAAAGAACTAAAGAGCCTCTTGATGAAAGTGAAAGAGGAGAGTGAAAAAGTTGGCTTAAAACTCAATATTCAGAAAACTAAGATCATGGCATCTGGTCCCATCACTTCATGGCAAATACATGCGGAAACAGTGGAAACAGTGACACTTTATTTCTTGGGGCTCCAAAATCACTGCAAATGATTACTGCAGCCGTGAAATTAAAAGATGCTTGCTACTTGGAAGAAAAGCTATGACGAACCTAGATGGTATGTTAAAAAGCAGAGATATTACTTTGTAAATAAAGGTCCATTTAGTCAAAGCTATGGTTTTTCCAGTAGTCATGTATGGATGTGAGAGTTGGATTATAAAGAAAGCTGAGTGCTGAAGAGTTGATGCTTTTGAACTGTGGTGTTGGAGAAGACGCTTCAGAGTCACTTGGACTGCAAGGAAATCCAACCAGTCAATCCTAAAGGAAATCAGTCCTGAATATTCTTTGAAAGGACTGATGCTGAAGCTGAAACTCCAATATTTTGGACACCTCATGTGAAGAACTGACTCATTGGAGAAAAAAGAGACCCTGATGCTGAGAAAGTTTGAAGGCAAGAGGAGAAGGGGGCAAAAGAGGATGAGATGATTGGATGGCATCAGCTACACAATGGTCATGAGTTTGAGCAAGCTGTGGGAGTTGGTGATGGACAGGGAGGCCAGGTGTGCTGCAGTCCATGGGGTCACAGAGTTGGACAGGACTGAGTGACACAACTGAAGGGAAATTCAGTACAGGGGTATAACTACAGACACAAGTGACATTATTATAAAATTTAGTGAAATTTAGAATATGAGTTATCATCAAAATTGAAGGGGATGACAGGAAAAAAAAAAGTCATGTAGGACTTAATATTTGAGGGAGGCTTTTGTGTTAGTCACTAAGTCTTCTGTGACTCTTCTGTGACCTCAAAGGCTATAGCCATGCTCCTCTGTCCATGCAATTTCACAGGTAAGAATATTGGAAGAGATCGCCATTTCCTTCTCCAAGGGATCTTTCTGACTCAGAGCTCAAACCTGTGTCTCTTGCATTTGGCAAGCTGGTTGTTTATCACTAAGCCTCAGAGGAACCTCTACCATCTACACATACTGCCATGGAAATCAAATTAAGTAGCAAAGAATCTCAGTGAATTTCATTTATAAATTTTCACAAAAGAGTGCTGCAATATATAATCAAAAGCCTAACTAATACAGAGTATAACTGTAATAACAAAATGAGAGACAAAATATAAGAATATGAAATATAGAATATTATATGAAGGGTAAATCTACTCCTGAGAAAAAATATAAAAGTTCAAATTTATTTCATTTAGCCTATTTCCTATTGGAAAAACTTCATATAGCCTATTTCCTTTATTTACTTATTTTTTTACTTTACAATATTATATTGGTTTTGCCATACTTCAACATGAATCTGCCATGGATATACACGTGTTCCCAATCCTGAACCCCCTTCCCACCTCCATCCCCATACCATCCTGTATTGGTGTTTTTCTTTCTGGCTTGATTCACTCTGTATAATCGGCTCCAGTTTCATCCATCTCATTAGAACTGATTCAAATATATTCTTTGTAATGGCTGAGTAATACTCCATTGTGTACATGTACCACTGATTTCCTATTCATTCATCTGCTGATGGACACCTAGGTTGCTTCCATGTCCTGGCTATTATAAACAGTGCTGTGATGAACATTGAGGTGCACGTGTCTCTTTTAATTCTGGTTTCCTCGGTGTGTATGTCCAGCAGTGGGATTGCTGGGTCAGAAGGCAGTTCTAGTTCTAGTTTTCTACGGAATCTCCACACTGTTCTTCTCCATAGTGACTCTACTAGTTTGCATTCCCGCCAACAGTGTAAGAGGCTTCCCTTTTCTCCACACCCTCTCCAGCATTTATTGCTTCTAGACTTTTGGATCACAGTCATTCTGACTGTCATGAAATGGTACCTCACTGTGGTTTTGATTTGCATTTCTCTGATAGTCAATGATGTTGAGCATCTTTTCATGTGTTTGTTAGCCATCTGTATGTCTTCTTTGGAGAAATGTCTATTTAGCTCTTTGGCTCATTTTTTGATTGGGTCATTATTTTTCTGGACTTGAGCTGTGCAAGTTGCTTGTGTATTTTTGAGATTAGTTGTTTGTCAGTTGCTTCATTTGCTATTATTTTCTCCCATTCCGAAGACTGTCTTTTCACCTTGCTTGCAGTTTCCTTTGTTGTGCAGAAGCTTTTAATTTTAATTAGGCCCTATTTGTTTATTTTTGCTTTTATTTCCAGCATTCTGGGAGGTGGGTCATAGAGGACCCTGCTGTGATGTATGTTGGAGAGTGTTTTGCCTATGTTCTCCTCTAGGACTTTTATAGTTTCTGGTCTTACATTTAGATCTTTAATCCATTTTGAGTTTATTTTTGTGTATGGTGTTAGAAAGTGATCTAGTTTCATTCTTTTACAAGTGGTTGACCAGTTTTCCCAGCAGCACTTGTTAAAAAGATTGTCTTTAATCCATTGTATATGCTCACTTCCTTTGTCAAAGATAACGTGTCCATAGGTGTGTGCATTTATCTCTGTGCTTTCTATTTTTTTCCATTGATCTATATTTCTGTCTTTGTGCCAGTGCCATATTGTCTTGATTTCCTATTGGTAGATATTTAGATTATTTTCAATAGATTGCCCTTGATGCCGTTGCAGGGAAAACATCAAGGAAAGATTGTAGGTCAAAGGAGAAGGGGACGTTAGAGGATGATATGGTTGGTTGGCATCACCAGCTCAATGGACATGAGTTTGAGTAAGCTCCAGGAGTTGGTGATGGACAGGGAAGCCTGACATGCTGCGGTCCATGGGGTTGCAAAGAGTAGTACACAGCTGAACAAATGATTATATTCAACTGAACTGAACTGATTATAAGGTCTGATGCAATGAATACTTTGAAAGTGGTAACCTTTTGCAGGTTCAATTGCTAGAAATAAAATTACTGGTTTAAATGATACTTGCATATTTAATTTTCATGTTCCAGGTGAATTATATATTTTATTCAAATATTAGCAAGTTATCTTCCATAGAGGAGACTAATTTAAATTTCTACCAACAATGAATGAGTGTGAAAAGAAAATCAACCTTAAAATTATAAAGAATTAGACATATGTAACAAGGCCTGGCTCTAACATTAGCCTCTGGACCAATTTTGTGGTTGAGGCTTCTTTGCCTATAGAATTAGGGAACACCCATATTAAACTGACTTTTCCATTAGTTAAAACTAAAGGTCAAGAAACGGTAGAAAAGTTGTCAGCCTCAGTTTTATCTTTTCTTAACAAAGAAATTTCCTGCTAATCACTTTCCTAAAAGCATTTTTCACATCTTTATTCCTTAGACTGTAAATCAGGGGGTTCAGCATAGGTATAATCAATGTACAGAACACATAGTTCACTTTATTAATATCCACTGAATGGCTAGCACTGGAATGCAAATAAATGAAGATCAGGATACCATGGTAGATAGAGACCATGGTCAGATGGGACACACAGGTAGAGAATCCATCAGCGGATTCTGTTTTGGGAATTGCTGGTATGATGAGGATATAAGAGAGGAGAACTGTCAGAAGGCAGAGGGCTTCCACTAAACTAGCGAAGACCACTAGTACAATGTCATGGATGTAAGTGTCAGTGTAGGACAGAGAGAAGAGTGGGGAGATGTCACAGAAGAAATGGTTAATTTCATCAGAGCAGAAAGACAGGTGAAAGGTGTTAGTGGTGTGAACGACTGAACTCATGGTGCCCACTAAAAATGCTAGAATTGCAAGCTGGCAGCAAATCCTCTTGGACATAATAACAGTGTAAAGCAAGGGGTTTCAGATGGCTATGTTCCGGTCATAAGCCATGACAGTTAAGAGAAAAGCTTCTGTGTCCACCAAACAGCAGAAGAAATATAACTGTGCAGCACAGCCATTGTAAGAAATGGTCTTCTTATCAGAAACTAAGTCCACAAGTAATTTGGGGGCAATGACTGAAGAGCAGCAGGCATCTACGAAAGACAAGATGTGGAGAAAAAAGTACATAGGGGTGTGCAACTGGGGATTAGTTGTGATTAATAAAATCATCCCAAGGTTCCCCATCAGGGTAACAGAGTAGACGGACAGAAACACAGCAAAAAGAGCACTCTGCAGTTCTGGGTGGTCACTGAATCCCAAGAGAAAGAACTGTATCTTCACAGTGCTATTCTTCACCTCCATTCTCTACAGGGTTCCTGGAAGTTGGAATTTCAGCAGGGTACCAATGGGGATGTTGATAATAACCTGAAGAGTAGCTACAAAGGAAAATAATTAAAGTAGTTAGAATAGTAATCCACTTGGGCACCCTCATAACACTTAGGCATAAGCAAAATAAGTTTAGTATAAGCATAGCTTTTCAACTGGAATACTTTTTTTTTAAATTAGTTAATTACTTTTTTTTTTTAATGTTTGGCAGAGACACGTAGCTTGCAGGACCTTAGTTCCCTATGAACAATGGAGCCCATCTACTTTATACTGAAAGCACAGAGGCCTAAACACTGGATGGCCAGGGAAGTCCTTGAGATAATTTATTTAATTCAGTTGATCATTTATACTTCTATTTCTTAAAGATATATATACATATACATATATATATATATATATTCCCATTAAATGCGACACCATCAAACCAGTGGCTGACTCTGAATTTCTTAATTTCATCAACCCTCTCAGTTCAGTTCAGTCGTTCAGCCATGTCTAACTCTTTGTGAGCCCATGTATCGCAGCACGCCAGGCCTCCCTGTCCATCACCAACTCCCGGAGTTCACTTAGACTCATGTCCATCAAGTCAGTGATGCCATCCAGCCATCTCATCCTCGGTCGTCCCCTTGTCCTCCTGCCCCCAATCCCTCCCAGCATCAAAGTCTTTTCCAATGAGTCAACTCTTCACATGAGGTGGCTAAAGTACTGGAGCTTCAGCTTCAGCATCATTCCTTCCAAAGGAATCCCAGGGCCGATCTCCTTGAGGATGGACTGGTTGGATCTCCCTGCAGTCCAAGGGACTCTGAAGAGTCTTCTCCAACACCATCTGTCACCAATGTCATGTGATTGAGGTTAGTTACATTGCTACATAGCAAACTGAGTAACTATCCTGTCTTCCCTTTGTGGTATTTTTATTTACACAACAAAGAGATACATTTCTGTTTTAGTTGAAGCCTTATACATGTAGAGAAGTTCTTTATTTCTCACCTTGAGCTGAGAATTTGCCTCTTAGGACTAAAGAAACTCGTTAAAGTTTATTGAAATCCACTGATGAAATAGAAGGAGGTAAGATTCAGAATTAATTATGTAAGTAACTAAATCCTAACTCTGCCACTTAGCAGTTAAAACGTCTTTGTCGGGCCAAGTAATCACAGAATTTCAGCTTCATCACCTATAAAATGAAAAGGACAATCCCTTCCTCATCAAATCATATGTTAAATTTTCCTTTTGGCTCAGTGTCTTCACCATCTTGTTCATTCACTGTTCTAAAGTTAGCAACATAGTATTTCTGAAGAATTCTATATATCTACTTTATGTTATCTGAAATCCAAGCTATGAAATACAACTGCCAAGTCACTTCAGTCATGTCTGACTCTGTGCAACCCCATAGACAGCAGCCTAGAGAAATCCAAAGGCTTGCATATTTATTAAATTCATCTAGGCAATACAGTAATGATTTCAGGAATATTGGATGGCCCCTTTTATTAAAATGATAAAAGTTGTTATAAATGCTCACCTACCCACCTCTCTGTGTTATCTCTGCACTTTCTTGTCATTGTTTTAGTACACAGCTCTGTAAATTGTAGATAACCCACAGCAATGCAAGTGACACTCGTCTATAGACAGGAACATTTTGCCTAGGATAGAGATAATTGATTTCTCTCCCTGCTGATGGTAAAAATCAAGCTTTACATCTATTTGTCAGTTTATTTATGAATTCCTGACTTACAATATTGTGGTTCTTTGAATTATGTTGTGTACATTTTATAACATGTTACATATTGAATAAAGTAAGTAAAAATCTTTGATGCCTATACATGCTATGTGCATTGTTATTGTTGTTCAGTCGTTAAATAGTGTTTGATTCTTTACGACTTCAGGGACTGCAGCATGCCAGGCCTCCCTGTACCTCACTGCTCCTTCCTACAAAAGTTAAAGATAAGTTAAATATGTGTGCATTTATGTTATATACACATATATATTTTTCTTTAACAATTTACACTATTCATGGCTCCTACAAACTCAGTATTTAAATAACTTCAGATTTGAATACATTTTCATTGTCATCTCATAGTCTCTGTCTCAGAACATAATCTAAGCACATTACCAAAATCTTAACGTCCCGTCCTATCCTCAATTTTTTCCAAGTTCTTAACAAAACTAAATGTCTTATTAAAACTGTGTATACATTTAGAGTTAATAAGCACAATACAACTATCTGTAAAAGTACTTTTTGGCTACAGAAAATGAACTACAGACACAATAATAATTGTAGATTCTGCATTGCTCAACACCTATTTTTTCTGCATCTGTTATGTTTCTAGGTAGATTAGGCAAATTCTAGGTAAATGTGTGTATTTGACATTAGTACATTTGCGTCTTATAATTTTCAAAGTAAAGTTTCTCATCTAATTTAAGTCTCACCATTCTTTAAACAGTGCTGATCATCTCTCAGTTTTATTGAGAAGAAACTGATGATTTCAGCCCAATGAATAGTGCAGGACTGCATAGCTTTGCAATCAAAGAACAGGTCCAGAGTTTGGACGTTCTGTATACTAGACATTCTTCAATAAATACTACTTTCCCAGAAATTGAAACGTTAGAAGTGGTGGAGCTTATAAGATTATTGTAAATAATATTTTCCCAAAACTCAATGTATTCACCTTCCAGGGAAGTCCTTAGTCACTTCCATACACATGCACATATCCATTCCCCCTCAAACTTTCATCCCATCCAGGAAGCTACAAAACATTGCACAGAGTTCCCTGTGCTATACAGTAGGTCCTTGTTGATTATCCATTTTAACTACAATAGTGTGTATATGTTCATCCCCAGATTCCATTCTCCTTCCCCCTACTCTTTTCCACTGGTAACCATAAATTCATTCTCTAAGTCTGTAAGTCTCTTTCTCTTTTTATAAGTTCATTGGTATCAACACTTTTTTAGGTTCTGCACATAAAGGGTGTTATATGATATTTCTCTTTCTCTGTTTCAATTACTTCACTCTGTACGACACTCTCTAGGTCCATCCATGCTGCTGCAAATAGCATTATTTCATTATTTTTAATGGCTGAGTAATATTATTATTTTTTAAAACATTTTTTTCCTTCTCCCTTAAAGGCAGCCCTCTTGCCTGCCTGAATACTTTTACTTGTGTATTGACAGTTGTTTGTATCAATGCATTACCGTGAGATAGGACAGATAATATAATATAAAAATCAGTTCAGCTGTAATTGATATATAACTCCATCCATTCTTTAAAAATGAATAATCTTTAATAAGCACAGTGTTTAATTCTGATTTCTAATCAGAGTCCAGTAATGGTGAGGTTTGTTTTAAGGTTTGCTGCTGTTGTTTAGTCGCAAAGTCTTGTCCTACTCTTTTGTGACTCCATGGACTGTAGCCCACCAGACTTCTCTGTCCTTGCAGTTTCCCAGGCAAGAATACTGGATTGGGTTGCCATTTCCTTCTCCAAAGGATCTTCCTGATGCAGAGATCAAATCCATCTTTCCTGCATTGGCAGGCAGATTCTTTAACACCATCATGTGTCAACCATTAGATTTTTGTTTCTACTGTTGTTTTTGTTAGATATATTTTCAGAATTTAAAACCTGTATTACCCTAAGTACATTTATCCTCAAAACATCAGTTTCTATGTTTAAAATAAGTGAGCTTCTCTAGTGCCTCAGAGAAGAAAAGTCTGCCTGCAGTACAGGAGACCTGGGTTCGATTTCTAGGTTGTGAAGATACCCTGGAGAAGGAAATAGGGACCCACTCCAGTATTCTTGCCTGGCCAAACCCATTGACTGAGGAGCCTGGAAGGTTATAGTCCATGTGGTCTCAAAGAGATGGACATGACTGAGATGTTAGTAAAAAAAGAAAAAAAAAAGTAAGAAAAGCACTTAAAATCCCATCAAGTTCTAATAGCCTAGGATTAAAGTAAGAACACTTACCAGATAATTATCTTTTTCATTCACCTTCTTACTACACTGTTGTCAGTATCAGTTCATTTTTCACTGGAAAAATAAATTTTAGGACTTAAAGATTTAAACTACACCCTCTTCCAACAACACAAGAGAAGGCTCTATACATGGAAATCACCACATGGTCAACGCCAAAATCAGGTTGATTATATTCTTTGCAAGCAAAGATGGAGAAGCTCTATACAGTCAATAAAAATAGAACCAGGAGCTGACTGTGGCCCAGATCATGAAATCTTTATTGCCAAATTCAGACTTAAATTGAAGAAAGTAGGGAAAACCACTAGACCATTCAGGTATGACCTAAATAAAATCCCTTATGATTACACAGTGGAAGTGAGAAATAGATTTAAGGGACTAGATCTGATAGATAGAATACCTGATGAACTATGGACGGAGGTTCATGACATTGTACAGGAGACAGGGATCAAGATCATCCTCATGGAAAAGAAATGCAGGAAAGCAAAATGGCTGTCTGAAGAGGCCTTACAAATAGCTGTGAAAAGAAGAGAGGTGAAAAACAAAGGAGAAAACTAAAGATATAAGCATCTGAATGCAGAATTCCAAGGAATAGCAAGAAGAGATAAGAAAGCCTTCTTCAGTGATCAATGCAAAGAAATAGAAGAAAACAACAGAATGGGAAAGACTAGCTATCTCTTCAAGAAAATTAGAGATGCCAAGGGAACATTTCATGCAAAGATGGGCTCGATAAAGGACAGAAGTGTTATGGACCTAAAAGAAGCAGAAGATCTTAAGAAGAAGTGGCAAGAATACACAGAAGAACTATACAAAAAAAAAAAAAAAAAANAGGAGCTGACTGTGGCCCAGATCATGAAATCTTTATTGCCAAATTCAGACTTAAATTGAAGAAAGTAGGGAAAACCACTAGACCATTCAGGTATGACCTAAATAAAATCCCTTATGATTACACAGTGGAAGTGAGAAATAGATTTAAGGGACTAGATCTGATAGATAGAATACCTGATGAACTATGGACGGAGGTTCATGACATTGTACAGGAGACAGGGATCAAGATCATCCTCATGGAAAAGAAATGCAGGAAAGCAAAATGGCTGTCTGAAGAGGCCTTACAAATAGCTGTGAAAAGAAGAGAGGTGAAAAACAAAGGAGAAAACTAAAGATATAAGCATCTGAATGCAGAATTCCAAGGAATAGCAAGAAGAGATAAGAAAGCCTTCTTCAGTGATCAATGCAAAGAAATAGAAGAAAACAACAGAATGGGAAAGACTAGCTATCTCTTCAAGAAAATTAGAGATGCCAAGGGAACATTTCATGCAAAGATGGGCTCGATAAAGGACAGAAGTGTTATGGACCTAAAAGAAGCAGAAGATCTTAAGAAGAAGTGGCAAGAATACACAGAAGAACTATACAAAAAAAAAAAAAAAAGATCTTCACGACCAAGATACTCATGATGATATGATCACTCATCTAGAACCAGACATCCTGGAATGTGAAGTCAAGTGGGCCTTAGAAAGCATCACTAGGAACAAAGCTATTGGAGGTGATAGAACTCCAGTTGAGCTATTTCAAATCCTGAAAGATGATGCTGTGAAAGTGCTACACTCAATATGCCAGCAAATTTGGAAAACTTTGCAGTGGCCACGGGACTGAAAAAGGTCAGTTTTCATTTCAATCCCAAAGAAAGGCAATGTCAAAGAATGCTCAAACTACTGCCCAATTATAGTCATCTCACACACTAATAAAGTAATGCTCAAAATTCCCCAAGCCAGGCTTCAGCAATATGTGAACTGTGAACTTCCTGATGTTCAAGCTGGTTTTAGAAAAGTCAGAGGAACCAGAGATCAAATTGCCAACATGCGCTGGATCATGAAAAAAGCAAGAGAGTTCCAGAGAAACATCTATTTTTCCTTTATTGACTATGCCAAAGCCTTTGACTGTGTGGATCACAATAAACTGTGGAAAATTCTGAAAGAGGTGGGAATACAAGACCACCTGACCTGTCTCTGGAGAAACCTATATGCAGGTCAGGAAGCAACAGTTAGAACTGGACATGGAACAAAAGACTGGTTCCAAATAGAAAAAAGGAGTACGTCAAGGCTGTATATTGTCACCTTGTTATTTAGTTTATATGTAGAGTACATCATGAGAAATGCTGGGTTGGAGGAAGCACAAGCTGGATTAAGATTGCAGGGAGAAATATCCATAACCTCAGATATGCATATGACACCACCCTTATGGCAGAAAGTGAAGAGGAACTAGAAAACCACTTGATGAAAGTGAAAGAGGAGAGTGAAAAAGTTGACTTAAAGCTCAGCATTCAGATCATGGTGTATGGTCCCATCATTTCATGGGAAATAGATGGGGAAACAGTGGAAACAGTGTCAGACTTTATTTTGGGGGGACTCCAAAATCACTGCACATGGTGACTGGAGCCATGAAATTAAAAGATGCTTACTCCTCAGAAGAAAAGTTATGACCAACCTAGATAGCATATTGAAAAGCAGAGACATTACTTTGCCAACAGTGTTCCATTTGGTCAAGGCTATGGTTTTTCTAGTAGTCATGTATGGATGGGAGAATTAGACTCTGAAGAAAACTGAGTGCTGCTTTTGAACTGTGGTGTTGGAGAAGACTCTTGAGAGTCCCTTGGACTGCAAGGAGATCCAATCAGTCTATTCTGAAGGAGATGAGCCCTGGGATTTCTTTGGAAGGAATAATGCTAAAGCTGAAACTCCAGTACTTTGGCCACCTCAAGTGAAGAGCTGACTCATTGGAAAAGACTTTGATGCTGGGAGGGATTGGGGGCAGGAAGAGAAGGGGACGACAGAGGATGAGATGGCTGGATGACATTCGGGCTGGATGGATGTGAGTCTCAGTGAATTCTGGAAGTTGGTGATGGACAGGGAGACCTGGTGTGCTGCGATTCATGGGGTTGCAAAGAGTTGAACACGACTGAACAACTGAACTGAAGTTGCAATCTTATTACACACGGTTCCAGAAGGAGGCCATGCAATGTGAGTCAGAGATGGTAAATTAAGCTTAAAATTGATGGGATAATACCTTGATGAGAGGCTGACAAATGGCTCAGAGAGGAAATAGGACTGGGAAAGTGTTAAAATGAAAGTTGAGGTTGAGTAGTCAGGGAGAGGGTGAACTGACAAATGTATTCTCTGTAATAAATTACATCAGAATTACATTTATTGCAGTGAAAACAATCTTTAACTACAGTTTTTTTCCGAGAAGGGTATAAGTTAGAAGGTTAGAATCAACAGAAACACACTACTATGTATAAAGTAGATAATCAACAAGGTCTTAACCTATAGTATAGGGAACTCAAAGCTCTGTAATAACCTATATGAGATAATAATCTGAAAAAGAATAGATACATGGATTTATTTTGCAAATCACTTTGTTGTACAACTGAAACTAAGAGAAAATTGTTAATCAACTCTAACAACCCAATATAACATATAAGTTAAAAACTAGAATTTTGCCAATACAGATCACTGTGAAGGTAAGGTGTGGGCAATGCTGGCTTTCAGTGGGGAAGAATGGAATGGTAGCCTGAAGGTGACGAGAATCAAGTGTTTTGTCCTAAATGTGGAACCGGAAATGTCCTAAGTGCATGAGTTCATCACAAAAGATAGACATTGTTTCCTTTGCAGTTACATATGCCCTTTCAACCATGGCCGTTGGGACAGGATCAAAGAATTACATAAGAAAAGTACTCTGGGGTTTATTAGCCAAATCATTTCTTGGCAAGGTGCAACAAGGGAATTGCATCATTAGGGTTATTTCAGGCATTTGGACTGATTTGGGAATGGCATGCCCAACATAGATCACTGTGAAGTAACCTCTGCTCAGCTCAAACAGTGAATGAATGCAGAGTGTGGAAAAACCAATCCTAAGGGCAAAGAACTCCAAACATGATATGATGATGGGATATGTAGTGACATCTGAAACACTGGATGACCTGCCTCTGAAGTGGATAAAGATGGATCCTGAAGAAGCCATTCATGACCTGGTGCTGTGAATGATGCCGTCTCTTTTCAGGGCTCGTCCCTGAGGGAGTTATAAACCTTTATATGATTGTGCAACATTATGTAAAACAGATAGCGAGTGGAAGCCTGCTGTACAGCACAGGGAGCTCAATGTGGTGCCCTGCAGCGACCTAGAGGGGTGCGGTGCCAGGGCAGAGGGTCGGGGGGGGGGGG
>SJYA01003787.1:0-50900 GCA_006410615.1 Neotragus moschatus | reverse complement strand
CCAGTTCTAACTGTTGCTTCCTGACCTGCATACAGGTTTCTTAAGAGGCAGGTCAGGTGGTCTGGTATTACCATCTCTTTCAGAATTTTCCATATTTTATTATGATCCACACAGTCAAAGGCCTTGGCATAGTCAATAAAACAGAAGTAGATGTTTTTCTGGAACTCTCTTCTTTGTTCCCTGATCATAATCTAAATACTTTTGGCAGCAAGAAGTAGGTGGGAAATAAGAAAGAAGCTCAGACGGGGGAAATGAGTTGGTCTTCTGTAACTTCCACTCGCAAAGTATTCTATAATTCCACAAAGGCTTTGGACATTTGTTTTATTATGATGGTATGGCAGCATGCAATTCTGCAACATGATCCATAGACCAAGATCCCAGCTCTACTTCTGACTCTTCTAACTCATTTATTAAATATATTTTGAGTGCCTTCTACACTCTGCAAAGCTCTGGGGGATACAAAGATGAAAAAGCCATCATCTCTGCCTTTGAGAGATGCACCATTTAGTAGAGAAGCTTGTAAACATGCAAAAAGTGTGATAAAAATACATCGTGGTAATGCATGTGAAAAGGGACAGTACACGGTTTTAGATGTGCACCCAGAAAGTGTGAGCAATTATCAGGACTATTGCTGTTATCATTATCAAGTGATAACGGTGGCATGTTCACTGCCTTACAGGATCGTTCAGGAAAAATAGCTGGGGTGCTGAGTGGGAACACAGGGGAAGGCCTCACAGGAGAAATCACTTTTGACTTGAATCTTAAAGAAAGACTGGAAGATCATAACTGAGTGGGCTTGCAATGGCAAGCTGTGTGGGGGAGGGTGGGAGTAGGGAAAGGCAATGCGCATAGAGAAAACTATCTGCCCAAGGCCGGAGTGTAGGGGAGAGTGGCTGTGCGCACGTGTGTGCAGTTTGGCTTGGCTAGAGTGTAANCCATCATCTCTGCCTTTGAGAGATGCACCATTTAGTAGAGAAGCTTGTAAACATGCAAAAAGTGTGATAAAAATACATCGTGGTAATGCATGTGAAAAGGGACAGTACACGGTTTTAGATGTGCACCCAGAAAGTGTGAGCAATTATCAGGACTATTGCTGTTATCATTATCAAGTGATAACGGTGGCATGTTCACTGCCTTACAGGATCGTTCAGGAAAAATAGCTGGGGTGCTGAGTGGGAACACAGGGGAAGGCCTCACAGGAGAAATCACTTTTGACTTGAATCTTAAAGAAAGACTGGAAGATCATAACTGAGTGGGCTTGCAATGGCAAGCTGTGTGGGGGAGGGTGGGAGTAGGGAAAGGCAATGCGCATAGAGAAAACTATCTGCCCAAGGCCGGAGTGTAGGGGAGAGTGGCTGTGCGCACGTGTGTGCAGTTTGGCTTGGCTAGAGTGTAACAGGGAGAAGGCAATGGCACCCCACTCCAGTACTCTTGCCTGGACAATCCCATGGATGGAGGAGCCTGGTGGGCTGCAGTCCATGGGGTCGCATAGAGTTGGACACGACTGAAATGACTTAGCAGCAGCAGCAGAGTATAACAGGGAGGGTGCGTGAGGAGAGCGGAAGGTCTCCTCTTGTGGTTGAGGAATTAGATCTTATCTTCTGGGCTGCAGGAATGAAAAGCATTTCATAAATTTCAATCAGATTGTCATTTCAGAAAACTAACTCTGGCCCTGGTGAATCATCTATACTCACAACTGTGACTCACAAACTGCTTCTCTAGATCCCAGTTTTCTCGGGTATCATGACCATGATGACTCATGGCCTGCTCATCAGATGCACGTGCTGCTGCCGCCGCCGAGTCGCTTCAGTCGTGTCCGACTCTGCGCGACCCCACAGACGGCAGCCCGCCAGGCTCCCCCGTCCCCGGGATTCTCCAGGCAAGAACACCGGAGTGCTGCATGCATCAAAATGAGGAATAAGGAGGTGAAGGTCTCTTTGTTCACGACATTATCTCTAATGCATCCGACCGTGTGCCTGATTACTTCTGAGCCTTTGCTTATATTTCCTACCTCTTCGTTTGCCCACAGCAGAACTGCTTCCCACCCCCTTTCAACTTCTTCAAGTTGTCAGCATATTCTTCTGGGCTCTGCTCAAGTCATTTCTGGTTGAAAAAGACTTCTGCTTTCATTTTCTGTTGCTGCATTAAAAATTCCCCCAAACTTGTTGGCTTAAAACAGCATTCATTCATTATTTCGCATTCTCTGTAGATCAGGAATCCAGACACAGCTTAGACAGGTTCTCAGTTGAGGGCCTTACCAGAGTGAAGTCAAGGCATCTTTCCAGAGCTCAGGTCCTCAGGCTCACAAGGGAGTTGGCATAATTCAGCTTCTTGCGGTTGTAGGATGGAGGTCCCTACTTTCTTGCAGGAGCCTCTCCCAGCTACTAAAGCCTGTCGGCCGTTTCTTGCTGTGTGACCCTCTTGACGACATAGCAGTTTGCTCCTTGAGGCAAACAGGAGATCGTCTGCTGCAGCCTGAAATTGCTGACTTTTCCTGTCTCTGACGTCTAGACTCTTCGAGAAAAGGAGTCACTTGATTAGGTCAGGCCCACCCACACTCAAGGACAAGGGCTTAAGCAGCCGCAGGCGCACCAAGGGGTGAGGTTCCTGCGGCCTTTTTAGGAGTCCGCCTACATACCTTCTCTTACTACCCTACGGAGCAGTTCACCTTCTTGAGATTCTTAAACCTCCCCTGTGGTCTGTTACCATCCCCTCCATGTAAACAAACACTCGAATGTATTCTGCCTCTTATTGCACTTGGGCTGTTGCAGGACCAGTCCTTTCAACTGCCAGAGCCAGAGGGATGCCTTTCTTTTCTTCTTTTTCTTTATTTTTGCGTCTATTTGCACCCTGGCTCATTGCTGGGGAGACTAGAAACTTAAAAGATGCTGGTATTTTTTCTTTACTTTTTCCCTCTTGTCCTAGACTTTGGCATGCTAATAACACACAGAGCGATGACCTTGCTCAAGACCTCAGGAGAACCCCCTGGAATCCACGCCTCTCCATATCTTTGGGCAGGCTGTCAGTGCAGTCCTGCACACTGGAGACCCTGAGTCTGGGAGTCTTAAGGTAAATGGAGAAACAGCCTTGTTTGTGAACAGAAGTAAGTTCTCTGCTTAAAAATAATTGTATTCACATTTGGTTAAGGTCTGGCAGAAGCTTAACTGAAGCTTAGGTTTGCTCTGGTAGGAAATCTACCTTTGAACTCACTCTTTGTTTTTACTTTGGAGGCTGGGCTTTAAAGGAGAACAACTTGGTAAGCCCCAAACCAACCTCCAAACATTTTATCTCCTGGGATTAACCTTCCAAAGAACAGGTGTAGTGTGTTTGGAAAACAAATGCCTAGCAAATGCTGTTTGAGGCAATCCATGTCCACCCAACTAACTGAGCTTGACGGGTCCTAAGAGATGATAAAGCGTATGAACCGCTTTCCACAGAGTGAGTTAGAGCTTAGAGCTTTTCCTGCGGTTACCGCTACCTCTGGCTATTGCACAGCAAAATCACTCAATAACGTTTGATGTAGAGTTTGGGGGGAAAAAATAAAAAGTTCTGTCCCTGTTTATTTTTTCATATTTGCTCTAATGGCAGATTGTCAAGACAGGACTATTAAATATGTATGGGTACATGGACCTGGTCAGGTCCAAACTCAACCCACCCACATTGTACAGACAGACTGGTGTTTAAAGTTGGACGATGGCTGTGTATATCCAGGGCAGACAGATGTATTGTGTATATAGAGAAAATGTATACAACAGACTGCATTTCACTGTGTACACTGAGACATGGGGGCTGCTTGGAAGAGAAGAGCTGAGAGTGGGTGGACAAAGGACTCCGGCCTTTCTGAGCCCTAGTTACCATTCTGAGAGGCAGAAAACACTGGGTGGGTGAAAATCTGTCGACACTTCCTCCTGAACGGAATAGCTTTGTTATCTCCCTGGAGTCCCTCACAAGCACCTAGGTAATCTAGGACAGTTGCGACCTGTCCCTGGCTGGTCCTAGTAGGGATGCTGGCTTAGTTCAGAGCCGCTCGGTCAGTGCCAGCCAGGCATGAGGTTGCCCACACTGAGTAAACAGGTGGATGGATGGGTTGGCTAGGGAGACAGAGGTCAGACCATTGCTCTTTTCCCGTGAAGATTTGATTAGAATTCAGAGGAATTAAAACTGAAAGCACTTCTAGAGATTGCCTACCAAACCTCTCGTTTTGGAAATGAAAAAGCCACTGAGATTCAGAGAAACTGAAAACAGCTTGTGCAAAGGTCCAACCGCCGAGTGGTCGCTAAGAGTAGCCTGGGACTCAGATCTTCTGGTTCCTATTCATAGTAATATTCCTCCATGATCACTCACACAGAAAAGACTCTAGAACATTCACCCTCACGTTCATCCTTAAAGCACTCACTAGGTGTTCACTGAGTGGCTGCTGGAGTGGGCTTTGGGCTCAGCATGTAGAAAGTAAGAAACGGAAGACTTTTCTTGTTCCATGTAGTGAAGCAACTTTTATGGGCTTAAGGAAGTTTCTCTCACTCCCTGTTGTTGCTAGAAATTCTGCCACAGTGCTCCATTCCTTAGCTTAAGACTTAGGCATCCACTGAAATACAGTTATCTCTGGCAAAGCCATAACCTTCACCCCACTCCTTTACTCCCAGGATGAATGATTCTATGAGACTCTCTTCTGATGTAGAACGGAAGGTGGGGAATGTCTAAGAGCTGGAGAGAGAAGAGAGGCCTTGAAAAGAAGGCTATTTATGAGGACGGGGCTGAAGAACAAGTTTCATTGGCTCATCCTTTTCCCAGGGTCTCAACCTAACAGTGAAAATTGTATAATATGATGGGATTCCCTGGGTGTGGGAGTGGGAAGGTAGATGGCAAAAATGGCCCTTAGTTTTCTTATCCTTAGAATCTGGGCTGCTTTTGTGACTTGATTTGGCCAGTACAATGTGGCAGAAATGATGTTCTGGTTTTGAACTCAAGCCTGGAGAGCCCTGCGTTCTTTATCCTTCTCTCCTGGGATGTCTGTAATCACTGTCTTGTGGATAAACTCAGGCTAGCCTTTCGGAGGATGAGCCATCATGTGGAGCAGAGGCAATGAGGCCAGCTGGCACTTCTGAGGCTAAATGGCTGGCTGCCGACTGTTACGGATGAACTGTGTTCCACCCAAATTTATAAGCTGGAGTCTTGACCCCCGGAATCTTAGAATGTAACTGTATTTAGAGATAGGTCGTTAAAGACATAATTAGACTAGATTCAGTCTTTAGACTGGGCCCAATCCTATATGACTAACGTCCTTGTAAGAAGAGGACATTTATACACAGAGGTGTGTGCAGAGAAGAAAGGCCAGTGTGAAGATATAGGGAGAAGATGGCCATCTGCAAAGCGAGGGGAGAGGCCTCAGGAGAAGTCAAACCTGCTGACACTTTGATATCGGACTTCTAGCTTCCACTGTGAGAAAATGCATTTTGTTCTTTATCCCAATCTGCGGGGCTTTGTTGTAGCAGCTCTAGTGAACTTGTGCATGCCAGCCTAGCAGCTAGCCATAGATGCATGCACACGTTTTAACAGCATCAGCCAAGTCTGGCTCAAGTTATCAGAGCCCCCAGACTGATTCCAGCCAAAACTGCTCATCCTTAGAACTGTAATACAAACAAGCGATTGTTCATTTAAGTCTCTACTTGGAGTGGTTTTTCTAGCAGCCATGGAAAGCTGATACAATGGATAAAGACCCACTGAGCATCTTGCTGCAAGTACTTACCTGCTGGGTTGGTGCCCAGAATCCATAGCATTTCCCCATTCATCCCTATGTGTGTGTGCACGTGTGTGTAAAGGCCCTTTATTAGGAAGGAGTTTACTCTTTATTGACTGAACCCTACCTATCCTCTCATCCCGAGCACCTACACCATCAGTAAGAAGAGCTGAGTTAATTACTGCTGCTCTCCTATATTCTCTAGCCTTTCCCAACTGTGCCCACCGTCCCTTGGTGCAAAGAGCTTCCCCACCGAGAGTCAGACAACTTATTTGAGTTGCACAAGAACAACCATCAGAGGCCAGTGAGACGGGAAGAGGGGCCTTCCGTGGTGGTGTGAGGAGCAAAGGTCTTGCATATTGGCACTAAACGCCTCTGGGTTGGATTTCTAGGTTGGCCAAATTATGTGTCTTTTGGGAAGCTCTGCAAGCAGGTATTTCCTTATGGATACAGTGTGGTTAATAGCATGTACTTACAGGGTTGTTATGTAACATTAATTCACATAATTTCAGGTAGCCCAGAATTCTGTATATAGTAGCCAGTCAGTACATGTGAACTTTATTTCTCCCGCATTGTGCCACGGTTAGGAGGCTCAGACCCACCTGTTCACTAATGTGATTGTTTGGCGCTGAGCGCCACATACTGTTCTAGCGGTAAGCCAGACAGATAAGGTCCCTGCTCTCGTGAAGACTGTGTTCTATTGGGAATATGCGGATGCTAAAATCTGTTTATCCATGTGTCTGTCTGTCCATCCTCTCTCTGTCTGCCTACCAATCCACCTATCTGCTAACCATTGATCCATCTTGGAGAGACCACAGAGTGCTCACTACCTTTCTCCTGTTCCTTTATCTTTCATCAGAGCAGCTTCTATTTATTTTAGAAATTGAGCTTCCGAGTAAGGTTCGGCTTGAAGAAAGGGTTATCTAGTTGGGAAAAGAAGTTTGGGAAAAAGCTCTATTGGCTCATTTGCCTTTAGGGAATTCCATGTTTTTCTGCCCATAAATGATTTTAAAAGTTAACTCAAGCTTACTACTTTAACATGGAAATCTTACAAGTGTATATAGGTTATAAAAAGAAAATTTTCTAAATATGGTGCACCTTTCCCTAACAGAGTATGCTGAGGATAGAGTGTGTGAGTAATGGTGCAGTTTTCTTAGTGGTTTCAAATAGTCAGCCTCTTTGAAACATTGGACAACAGTGGTACCCCACTCTTCAAAAGGTTCTTAGGTAGTCATACACTGAATTTTTCAGTTTTCTGCTCACTTTTGGGGACCATTTTCTTCCCAGTTTCCTTAACCTACTCTTGTTATTCCTTCTACCCCTTAAATGTCACTGGAACTTTTCTCCTATTTTCATTCTTTCTCAAAATAATTCTTTCCCCATGTTTCCAACAATCTTCTCCTTGCAGATGGCAAATGACCCCAATTTCATATTTCTAAGGCCATTTCTTTTCAGAGTAAAATATGTCAGCATCTTATGGGGCAGCATGGCCAGCTAAGGTTCTAGGGGTTTTACAAACACAGGCCCAAATCCTGAATCATAGGTTTCTTAAAAGCAGCTCCTACCTTTTTATCTTTCTGAGCTGTGGTGTGGCATTCTCAAGCCTGTCAGTCACTGGCTTAGAACCTCGGAGTCTTCATCATCTAAAGTTGCCCCTTCACCCCTGACCGCCAGTAATTTTTAAGATCTGTTGATTGAGTCCCACAAATTATGACTTCTTTTTATTACCTTGGTTCAGCATCCAATTTTCTCTTACTTGTAGTGTTGAAATTGTCTCCTAACTGGATTCCCTAACTTTATTATCTGGCTTTCAAAGTTATCTTTATCTATTGCTTTTAAAGTACTCTTCCTACAGCAGAGCTTTGATTATATCAGTTGCCTATTGGAAATTTTTTATGACTTCCCACTGCATACAAAATAAATTCCAAATTTCCGAGTATATCACCCTCCTTGACCTGGATCTGAATTGCTTTCCTCATTATTGAAGTATAGTTGATTTACCATATTGTATATGCCATTTTCACATGTACACCATAGTGATTCAGTTCTTTTATGAATTGTACCCCACCTAAAGCTGCTATAAAGTAATGACCCTATTTCCTTGCTCTGTAGACTGTCTGCTGGTTGCTCACTTACTTTGTACATCGCGGTTTGTATCTCTTAATCCCACACCCCTGTCCTGCCCCTCCTCTTTTCCCTCTCCCGACTGGCAAGTATATCGCCATTGTTCTCTGTATCTGTGAGACTATTTCTTTTTGTTATATACATTCATTTTATTTTTAGATTCCACATATAAGTGACACATAGAGCTTTAGTCTTTCTCTGACTTAATTCAACATGCATAATACTCTCTAGGTCCATCCACATAGTTGCAAAAGGCAGAATTTCATTTTTTTAAAGTCTATGAGTAATATTCCATTGTGTGTGTGTGTGTGTATATATATATATATATATATGGCGTGAGTGCTTAGTCGCTTCAATCATGTCCAATTCACTGTGACCCTGTGAATTGTAGCCCACCAGGCTCTTCTGTCCATGAGATTCTCGAGACAAGATTAGTGGAGTGGGTTGCCATGACCTCTTCCAGGGCACCTTCCTGACCCAGGTTTGAGCCAGCATCTCTTATGTCTCCTTCGTGGGTAGGCGTGTTCTTTATCACTTGTGCCACCTGGGAAGCCCATGTATATTAGCACATCTTCTTTATTCAGCGCAGGAAACGGGGGTCTGATCCTGGGTCGGGAAGATTTCTTGCCTTTTCCTGGGGAAGGAAATGGCAATCCAGTCCTGTTGTTCTTCCCGGGGGAAGTTCCTGGCAGGCTACTGTCTGTGGGGTTGCAAAAGAGTTGGTCATGACTTAGCAGCTAAGCAACAACAACAACAAAGGCCCATCACAATTAATGTATATTGATGCATCGTATCAATGTATCAATGTATAGATTTGTGGTTGCCTGGGATGGCTGGGACTACAAAGGGACATGAGGGAACATTCTGGGGTGATGGAATGATTCTATCTTTTTTGGTTAGCACTTACAAGAAGGTATACTTTTGTTAAAGCTCATTGGGTACATTATATTGTTTCTAAATTACACCTTAATAGAATTGATTAATAAGTTAAAACATTGTTATACTTTATTTCTGCCATTTACTACTAGAGAACACTTTAGGCCCCTTGGCGTCCCTGGTAACTCCGCTAGTAAAGAATCTGCCTGCACTTCAGGAGATCCCAGTTGGATTCCTGGGTCGGGAAGATCCACTGGAGAAAGGATAAGCTACCTTATTCTTGGGCTTCCCTGATGGCTCAGATGCTAAAGAATCTGCTTGCAAAAACAACCTGGCAAGATAGGTATTAGTAATTCCTCTTCAAATATAAGGATGGTAGCATCAGAGAGGTTAAATGAATTGCCCAAGGCCACACAGGTACTGAGACAGGCTGGATCTCAATGCTGTCTTAGGGCTTTGTAGTTTTATAGACCTATTTGCTTCTATGCTAACAAGCCTGTTGTAGCTTTATTCTGTGTCCTCTCGAGTTTAATTTTTATGTTTTGTTGTTTTCCTCTCTATTCTATTTTTTCATGCTAGACTTTTCTCATTATCCATGTACCTGAGAATCTAGAATCTGGCAGTGCCCCCTCCCTATATACAGTCACTTCCCTTTTTTGATAGCTGTTGAGGACCACAAAATTATATAAAAGGCATTGTTGTGAATTTTATCTAAAATAAGAATATATCGATTTGAGGGAAGGTAATAGGAGTTTTCCTATATATATATATAAATTTATAATTCTAGGGCAGGAACTTTCCTGAAAACTTTTAAATAAATTGAGATATAATATAAATCCAAGTGCACAAATCATAGGGGCATAGCTCCATGACTTTTTACAAAGTAAATATCCATGCAACCACCACTTAAATCAAGTTGTAGATAATTGCCAGAGGCCCAGAATCCTCCTTCGTTTGGGGCAGGAATTTTTTGACAGATATTACGATTCAGTGTTCTTCTTTGCGTGTGCCTCTGTTCTGGATGGTTGCACCTCTGAATAATAAGCTAATATTATTCACTCACTTTAAGAGTCTTATTTTTCGACTGTACGCTGTACCTCTGAGGTACACAGGCGATGGAACAATGGCGGGGCCCTCCCTCCGTTTTGGGACGTGTCCTGCACTGAGGTGGGGGTAGGGGGAGTGGAGGGTAGGTGGGCCTGATGAACTTAGCACTCCCAGCGTCGGCTCTTTTCTGGGGATCCAACTCACTCCGGCTGTCATGACTCCAACCTCTACAGTGACTGAGCCCTGTTTGCAGATTTTTGCATCTCCCAAAGCTGGCTTCCAGCCAGGCTGTTTCCTAGCCTCCAAAACACCTCTGGAAGCAGCTGGTCTTCCTGTGTGGGCATCATGTCACCTGCGCCTGCCCTGAGACTGTGTTTCTTTCATGCTCACTCTGTCCCTCTGATTTGCTAAAAATGTCCTTCTGCAGACTTCTGATGAAGACGAAATTAAACCTGAGGATTAGGACAGGGGAGGCTTGGGCCAGAGCAAGAATGTGTTGCCTGAGGCCCTGGCTGGGCTGTCTTCCAGCGACTTTGGAGAGGTAGCCCCAGGAAAGGGCTGGCTGATGAGCTCTGAGCAAACCCCAGCTCCCGGGGCAGTGGGGCTGGAGGTCCGGACTGCATTTCGAAGATCAGCTACCAAAGCTGCAGGAACTGGGAGGCAGAGGAGCTAAGGAGGCCTCAGGGAGGCTTGCATCACCTGTCCCCTTCTGAAATTAATGGCGTTGATGCTTTTTTCTCATTTTTGTTTTAATCTGATGATTCAACGGTGAAACTAGGAGGCCCTGGCAAATTCAAGTGTGTCTTAAGGAAACCGTATCTATGAAAGGGTTAACTTTATGTAGAAGTCAAACCTCGATCGATGAAGATTAGCTCTGGAGAGGGGATCATTACGTGCGAAGGGCCACAGGTCAAGTACTATACACCTGGCCATATGTGGGGTTCTCTTGGTTTGAGATCTCCCAGACATTGGTCTACTTGGCTGGCTTGCTCTGTGTTTCTTATTTGGACCCAAATGTCCAAATGCCTTTGCTGGAACTCCTACCTCCTTACAGGCAAGATGAAACTTCAGCAAGTCTTTACAAAAATACCGAGAAAGAATGAGACTGAAAGAAGCCTGGGAAATACAGGCACATTTTTCATGTCCTGGCACTATTCTGTATGGGTACCTGATGCTGCCTTAACCTGCCTGAGGGCTGCAGCTTCTAGCCTCTAGTACCAACGTCCTTGCAAACCTCAGATGGCCCTTTGCCTGGTATTCTGATTTCTTAGATCTCAGTCTGCATCAGCACAGGTAGAGGGGATTTGCTGACCTTCCCAGCTGAGTGGTAAAGAACCCACCTGCCACTGTGGAAGACTCAGGTTTGATCCCTGGGTCGGGAAGATCCCCTGGAGAAGGAAGTGGCAACACGCTCTAGTGTTCTTGCCTGATGAATCCATGGATAGGGGTGCTTGCTGAGCTACAGTCCATGGGGTGACTGTGACTGAGAATGCCTGCAAGCCCAGAGAATGAGACACTCATCTCTTGCTAACCTCTACTGTGTGCCAGGCAGTTGGTAATGACGTTCGCACACATCATTCCATTTCCTCTTTTCAACTGTCCTATATGGTGTGCATTATTAAGCCCATTTTTCAGGCGAAGAAACTGAGGCTCAAACAGACTGACTAGCTTGAGGCCGCACAAGCTCGTAAGTGGTGGAGTCCAGATTCAAACGCTGGTTTTGTAATGCATGATCCAAGACCTCTTTCTTAATCAAGGTAGTGCTTTCATGATCAAATCTGAGAGAAGACTGTTCTATTGTCTCACAAGACTCTCTTCAGTTCCAATCTCTAGACTGAGGACTCTTCTCCTGGCAGTTGCCCCGTGAAGGACATGGACCCGTGTCACAGGTATATCATTTTGCATTTAGATGCCAACAGTATAGACCCATTACTATGTATTATCATACCCCAGCATTCATAAAAGAACTGCATCAATTAATTAATCAGGGGTCGCTACACCATTGAATGATTTTATGTTTTACAAAAGGCTTCAGCATTAGATTCTTTTATCGAGCAAACACAGCAGTGCATTTCAAATATGGACTGATTTGCATTCAATCACTCAGGAATACAATTATGCAGCAGGAATAATCATTATTATGTAAGAACAGCTACAATTTATTGAATACCTACTACATACCGTGTGCTTTCTGTTTGCAAGTGTTTGAGTGCCAAGTTGCTTCAGTCGTGTCCGACTCTTTGTGATCCTGTGGACTGTAGTCCGCCAGGCGCCTCCATCCATGGGATTCTCCAGAAAAGAATACCAGAGTGGGTTGCCGTGCCCTGCTCCAAAGGATCTTCCTGACCCAGGGACTGAACACGGGTCTCTTACATCTCCTGCACTGGCAGGCAGGTTCTTCACCACTAGCGCAATCTGGGAAGCCCATGCTTTATATTCATACTTTATTTATTCATCAGAAGTTGGCAAGAAGGTATATCCTCCTCATTTTGCAAATGAAGTTACTGAGGCACTTTCCTACATGCATAGAGGTAGAAAGGGGCAGGAATAGAAGCCTACTAAAGACTGTGCTCCTCACCACTCCAGAAGGATGTGTTAGCAAGAGTGCAAATGAATCCCAACAGCCCATCTCAGCCTTCTATCGTGAGCACAAGTAACTTTTTCTTTCTTTTTTGAATGAGGCATTCAATTTCACTTGCTGGCCTGCAATAAAATCTCCTGTTATTTGAACTTGCTTCTTTCCACTTTTACCCTCTCTAAACTCTTCTCCCGAGTCACCAAGTGCCTTTCAAATCTCCCTTTCTCTTTAATCTAGACCTCTTGGTACATCTTATCAGTGACTCTCTTCCCCTTCAGTATTTTTGATCAAATAGTATTTTTGGTCAAATAGTGTGTGCATGCCTGCTCCGTCCTGTCTGACTCTGTGATCCTGTGGACTATAGCTCCCCAGACTCCTCTGTTCATGGGATTTTCAGGCAATATTACTGGAGTACATTGCCATTTTCTCCTCCAGGGGATCTTCCCGACCCAGGGATCGAACCTGTGTCTCCCAAGTCTCCTGTATTGCAGGTGGATTCTTTACTCCTGAGCCAACAGAGACGCCCCGGTCTAATAGTATATTTGCTCAAATAAATTCAATTGACACTTCATATACTCCTTGATGGCCTAGTTTCGGCTGATCCCTCAGAATATAATGAGGAGGCAAAAGACTGTTCCAGGTCCTCAAGGATCTTATATTGAACTGGAATTGTCATACATTAAATAGTCAATCATATGATTATATATAAAATACAGAAATTGTGATAAATGCTACCATGGCAAATACAGTAAAAAATAGATATAGCCTCAATCTATTTAATATTTATGGCTACTGGGAACTGTTCAGTGCACTTTAACTGATTTTATTTTCTCACTAATACTTTGGGCAAAGAGGCAATGTGTTCAAAGCCCTATAGCCAGTGAATGGTGGCCCCAGGTTTTGACTTCAAGAAATGAGGTTACAGAGCCGGAATTATTCATCAAGGCACTGTAAGAAATGCACACTGGGAGCACTGACCCAAGGAAGTGATGTTCCAGTGGACGTGGGGGTGGCTGAACGGGAGGGACGGAAGAAAACCAGGGAGAGGCTGTCTGGACTCTGCTCGCACTCTTGACCTGTATGCCCTCTCCGTTTTATGAGCTTTGCTGCAATGGCCTTCTTCTCCCTCTTGTATACAGTCTTCCTGCGGGATCCACAGGGAAGTGGTCCCAGAACCTCCAAGAATGAAAAAATTTGAGCGCGCTCAAGTCACTTGTGTAAAATGGCACGGTATTTGCTATAACCTACACATGTCCTCCCGTATGCTTTGTTTTTAAATTAATTTGGTTTTTATATTTATCTATTTGGCAGCCTCAGGTCTCAGCTGGGGCACTCAGGATCGTCGATCTTCACTGCGGCATGTGGGATCTGTGCTTATGGCCTGTGATCTCTTTGTTCTGTCACGTGGGCTCTAGTTCCCAGACCAGAGATGAAACCTGGGCCCCCTGCATGGGGACAGGGGAGTCTTAGCCACTTGACCACCAGCCACCTTCCCATAGACTGTAAATCATTTCTGGTTTCCTTATAATACCTGCTAAGTCACTTCCGTTGTGTCAGACTCTGTACAACCCCATAGATGGCAGCCCACCAGGCTCCCCCATCCCTGGGATTCTCCAGGCAAGAACACTGGAGTGGGTTGCCATGTCCTTCTCCAATGCATGAAAGTGAAAAGTGAAAGTGAAGTCGCTCAGTAGAGTCTGACTCTTCGTGACCTCATGGACTGCAGCCTACCAGGCTCCTCCATCCATGGGATTTTCCAGGCAAAAGCACTGGAAAATCCCATTGCCTTCTCCCTTTATAATACCTAATGCGACCCAACCTGAATGCTATGTAAATAGTTGTAAATGTAGTGTAAATGCTATGTAAATAGTTTCCTGTGCACGGCAAATTCAAGTTGTGCTTTTTGGAACTTTCTGAAACTGCCTTGAAAAATATTTTGTATCTCTGGTGGGTTAAATTTGCAGATGCAGAAACCCTGGATACAGAGAGCCAACCTCATTTCCAAAACTGTCCCGTTTTCTCGTCCGTTTCCCAGTGTACTCTGAAAAGATTCTTAGGCATCTCAGCTTTTAAAAGCAAACAGACAAGGCAGAAGCAAGGCAGCACGGTCCTGCGTCTCTTTCCACGCCCTCTGCTTCATGCTTCCTTCCCAGCCAACTTCTAGGAAGAATCCTCCACCTGCTCCCTCCACTTGCTCACCCCTCCTTCAACCCTCAGAATCCTACCCTATTCTCGCTTCGCACAAAGCTCACCAGGGACCTCCCATTTCCAAACAGAGTCTTCACGTCTCCACTTTTCCGGCCTTTGTGTGGCAGGTGATGTCATCGCCCCTTTTCCAGGAGTCCCTGCCCTCCCCGGCCTTGGAGGTGATGTTTTTGTTGGGTTGTCCTCAGCGTCTTGGCTATTTCTCCTGAAACTTGTCTTTCGTGTTCTCTTCTTTCATCTACTTCTTAAACGTGGGTGTCTTAGGTTCTTACCTGATAGAAAATTACGTGTATTTCCAAGTTTCCACTTGCTTCCTCTGTCTTGGTTCCTGGCACATCTGTGTCTCCAGCCTGGGTCTTCATTTTGAGCAGTGCTGTGCACTAGATATAACACCCCGAAGCCTCATGTGTCCCTCAAATCCATCGTATCCCAGACCAACCAAGTGGTCTTTCCTCTTAAACTGCATTGTTCCTTTTTATTTCCCCTTTGAGTAAATCCCTCCACTATCTGCTCTTTTAGTTCAAAATCTGGGACTCACCTTCTCCCCTTTCTTCTCCTGTACTGCGTCACCATCTAAATAGACGCGGACTTCTGGAGACCCCACCCGCAGTCTCACTTATCTCTCTCTCCTCTCCTGACGTTTTCAGCAGTTCTTGCCCCAGCTTGGGCTGCTACTCTCCCTTATCTGGTCGTCTGCAACAGACCCTTGTGTGGTCTCTCTACCTCTGTCTTTCTCCTCCATCCATCACACACCCGGCTGCTTCCATGGTGATTTTTCGGAAGGGCAAACCACGTTGCTTCCTTGCTTAAAACTCCAGAAATTGCTGCTACGGAATGAGGTGCAAACTCCTCTGTATGCCGCCCATGACCTTTTACACTCTGGGCCTTAATTATCCTCACCGTGGCCCCCTCACCCTGAGTAAACTCTTTGAAGTTCTCTGAATTTGCTGGCTTCTTTTAGATCCTTGGATTGGCTCATGCCACTCTCTCTGCATGACGAGTGTCTCCTCAGTCTAGAGGCCAGCCTCCTCCTTTCCTACGTGGGCTTCTGTGTTAGCATCTGGAACACTTTGCAATTTGCACTTACTTGTTTATTAGCCTCCTTCAGCCCCATTCATTAGAGGAAGGCCCCTCCCCCAGCTGGCCCCCACTTTCTTAGGCATGTGCCAATAAAATATATATTTATGAATGAATGAACACATCTCGCTTGAGTAGAGAAGACACGATTTCATCATGTTACAACAGGCATTCTGATGTGGGAAGCAGGAGGCTGTGACTTTGGATGAGTTAATGAACTTCCCTGAGGTCAGTTTTCTCATCAATAAAATGGATTTGTAGGAACTTCAAGACTCAGAGATGGGTTAGAGAGTATTTTGAAGTCTTCCTAAGATGTAAGTTACTTTTAGTGTGCTGGTCACTAAAAAGGTTTAAATGCTGAGCAGTGTTCCCTGTTCAGGATATATTAGTTCTGATTTTCCTTGCTGCCTGAAAGTGCTTTTATGAAATGAATTTTAAACATTATTGAAATTTATTGAGAGCCAGTTCTATTATGTGCTGGTCTATTCAGAACCTTAAAAGGGTGAATGGTGTATCATCCTCACAAGGTACCTGAGGGCATATTTTCATTACCCCCATTCTGCAGATAAAGAGACTGAGGCTCAGGGTGACTAGCTAGTAGGTGGTGAAGCCAGGATTCAAACTCAGTCACTTCCACTATGATTAATCTATGATTAAACCCCTACTATACACTAGCGCAGTTTCTGAAACTGTGGTTGGGGAGTCAAGCTTCATTTTGTTATAATATCAGCTATGGGTTGCAAGCTTTCTCTGTGAGGGGCTGGATGGTAAACATTTTATGCTTTGCTGTTTCCTATTCTTCACTTCGTTGCAGTGCAGGAGTATCTTGGTTTTGTTTTTCTTTAAAGATAATACAAAAGCTCAAAAAAAAAAAAAAAAAAAAACAAACCAAGTCAAATGACATTGTCTTCAGTCAGGTTTGCCTTTTTTCTCTCTGAGCATACCAAGTCAGGACAATTTTTCTCTTAGACCATGGGAACAATACATAAAATTAACCAGTGTTTTATTAATTCTTGTTAGATAAAGACCAAGCCATGCAATTCCACAGCAAACAGATTGACAGTCCCAGCCTCTCTTGCAGCAGGCTACAAAGGTTCCAGTAAATGCTGACCAGCCAGACCAAAAATGTCAATTGTCTGCTCCCTGAACTCTCTGTTTCATAGAATGTCAGGCGCTCTAGGGAGTAAACAACTTAACTTGCCCATTCGGATCTCAATCGTTAACATCAGGGTTCTCCCCCCCCAAAATCTGCCATGAAGCAGAGGAGGGGATTCAGTTCTTTGATGTCTGGCCTTAAATTTAAATCAGTCAAAAGTGAAGAGTTTATTCAGCCTCTCCTCCCTAATCACTAATGTTATATCTGGAGCAGAAGCATCCTTGAGAAATTTTAAATGCTTAGCCTTTTGAGGATGAGACACCCCTCTGGGTATTGAAAAACCCCGAAGAACCTGTGCTCTCCTGAATGCCCAGGTGAATACACACAACAGTTGGCCTTTGTGTTCAGGGAAGTCTTACTTATCCAGAACGCGATTTAAAATGTCCTGTTTTAACACTTGAAAAACGAAATGCCTAAGTGTGTGTTATCGATCGAAGAACCAGCTCTCTCCTGAGCCAGCCCGCCCACCTGCTCCTCGGTCAACACCATCGCTCAGGCACCGCTGGAAAAGATTCATTTCTTCCGCGCTTCTGCCTGTGTCATCCGGCCTGGCGCCCCCGAGGCGCGCTCCCCTCCGTCCCCTGCTCCTTATCGCCACGTGTCACGTTTCCCTGCCAGAGCATCTAATGGGAGGTCACGGTTCCCTAGCTCGCGGCTCCCTCGGAGTATTTTACCGCAAGTGGAGGACGGCCCTTTGGAAAGATGGGAAGTGCAAGCTGTCGCCTCAGACTGCTGCTCGGTGGAGCATCTGTTCAAAATAAATTTTATTTTCCCTTCCACGTGCGACCTTTGGAATACAACCACCTGACCCCTGGCGATGGGGGTGGGGCGGCGAAGCTGGCAGAACGGAGCCCGGGGTGAGAGGATCCTGCGGGCTGTCAACGGCTATGCCTGGCTCAAGGACGAGGTCGCAGAGACGGCCACTGACGTGTGGCCCTTTCGTGTTTAGCCTCGTGGCTGCTGTCGTGGGTTGGATGGTGTTCTCTAAATCTTCATGTCTACCTGGGACCTTAGAATCTCACCTGATTGGCAAATAAGGTCTTTGTGGATGAAATCCTCTTGGATTGGGGGTAGCCCCTTAACCCAGCGGCTGGTGTCCTCATAAGGAGAGGAGCAGGCACTGAGAAGGAAGGAAAGATTGCTGTGTGAAGACAGGGGCAGAGATTGGAGAGAGGCTGCCAGGAGCCACCGGGAGGCGGGAGGGGCAAGGATGGAGTCTTCTTTAGAGCCTTTGGGGGGTGGGGGCTGGTGACACCTTGATCTCCAGCGTCCGTCCTCGAGGGCTTTGAAGGAAGACTTTAACGTTGTTCTAAGCCATCCTGTTTGCGGTACTTTGTTACAGCAGCCTTACGAAATGAATGCGGCTGAGTTCTAACTGCTGTGAATGGCTGATGGGCCAATTTCTTCATGGTTGGAAATCTTGATTCCTGGTGGTTCCTGGTGTAACCTGAATGATGCTCGTGGAGAAATGACGGGGGCGTGGAGCCTCTGATTCAAGGGACCTACAGTTGTTGGATGTGTGATTGATTGTTATTGGATGTGTGATTGATTGACAGAGTCAGCAAATTGGAGGGTGTGCCTGTGTGCTGCGCTCTGTAATTTAGTATGGAACCAAACTTTCCTACTTCTGCCTTCCCACTTGACTTTCTACCAGAACTTTAGAAATGCTGACAACTTTGTGAAGAGATTCACTGTCCACCCAAACGCAACCCACTCTTTTCTTTCTTTTATTCACTGTCTTTGCTTAAATTGCTTTTCCATCTGGGGTAAACCTTCTCACAGTCATCATACCAAATGTTAAACCAATAAAAAATTGAATATTCATTGGTGTGTTATAGCTCCTTAATGAGCCTATAAGTTACTTGAGGTGGCGTCACTCATGCCTACTGGACAGCCAGCCCTGGATACAGCATGTGATGAGTCCCCGTGTGCAATTTGTGCGACCTATTATCCAGTATAAGGGCTTTCCTGGTGGCTCAGACAGTAAAGAATCTGCCTGCAGTGCAGGAGACCAGAGTTTGATCTCTGGGTTGAGAAGATCCCCTGGAGGAGGAAATGAACACCCACTCTGGTATTCTTGCTTGAAAAATTCCATGGACGGAGGAGCTTGGCAGGCTACAGTCCAAAGGATTTCAAAGATTCGGACACACCTGAGCGACTGAGCACGCAGGCACGCCAGGGTCTTCTCGGTTAATTCGAGGTGATGTCAGGACTTGAATTCAGGCAGTCTGACTCTAGAGTCTACGCTCTTAATCGGTACCTCTACTGCACTGAAGTTATTGAAATAAACAAGCAGAGAAACACATGGACCTCCTGAGTGGCCTGGTTGGAACCCAAATCTGTTTCTGAAAAACTCTCTCCAGTGGCAAAATCTTTATAGCTGACCTCCCTGAGCCTTCTATTTTGATAATGAGAGCCATGGCAAAAATAAAGTAATGGAATTTAAAATTCCATTTCCTTTAAGACTGCTCTAGAAAAACAAATAATCAAGAAACATGGTGAACTGCAAGGGTTTTGGTAACAAAACTGAGTTTGAAACCACTTACAAACCCTAAAATTTGAAGCTGGATAGTTAGTGTTCCTCTGTCCCAATTTCCTTTCTGGGAAAAGCTCCTTACCGCAATGATTAACTTAAACAATGTACATAAACTGCCTGGCAAAAGGAACACCTGATCTTTATCTTTTATACTGTTTTTAAACTAGTATAAAAACTATCCAGGGGTTTCTGGTCTATTGTCGTGGTGTCCTGGTGTGCTGCAATCACTTGAGAAGTATATAATTCCTTTGAAATAATAATGAAAATGCCAATACTTGTAAATAATAAATCCGTTATTTTCTATAGATTAAATTACTATAATTTAGGTGATCTCTGCCTTAATGCCACATTTGTTGGCATTTTTACATGGTTTCCCAAGGAAAGAGAGAGAGAAGGGCAAAGTGAATTGGTGAGGAGGAAACTGTACCACCTGGGAATATGCAGGGAATTGTCAGATGTCAAGTGTAAGATGGTGGAAAAAAAAATTTGAAGATCACCGTGCATCTGATTCCCCGCCTTGCTATGCTGTGCTTAGTCACTCAGCTGTGTCTGACTCTTTGCAACCCTAATGGACCATAGCTCGCCAGGCTCTTTTGTCCACGGGGATTCTCCAGGCAAGAATACTGGAGTGGGTTGCCATGACCTCCTCCAGGGTATCTTCCCAACCTAGGGATCAAACCCAGGTCTCTCACATTACAGGTGGATTCTTTACCATCTGAGCCACCAGGGAAGCCCACCTTAGGAGTAAAGAATCTACCTGCGAGCTATAGCTACATGGTGGAGGCAAAGATTAATCTAGATTCGATATGCTAAGAATTGTTTATTTGTTGCTGTTTAGTTGCTAAGTCACGTTCAACTCTTTTGTGACCCCATAGACTGTGGCCCACCAGGCTCCTCTGTCCGTGGGATTTACCAGGTAAGAATGCTAGAGTGGACCATAGCTCATGGACCTTCTCCAGCGGATCTTCCCAACCCAGGGATCAAACTCAGATCTCCTACAATGCAAACAGATTCTTTACCATCTGAGCCACCAAGGAAGTCCAATGCTATTGGGATTAATAAAGTAAAAATCATTTAAAGACATAATAAAATTCATAGTAACTTCTTGCCACTCTGTATTTTTTAATCAGCAAAACACTCAAGCACTATCATGTGGATGTTAATTTTAGATATTGAAAAGGGTGCAATACACTCAAAAAGACTGAGAAGCCCCAACTCATTGGTGAAAGTGTTTGCACGATGTCTTGCATGTCCAGCTGTTCAACAGCCCTCTCCTCACGGTGGGGGAGCACGCTGTTGGTCTTGTCAGGAAAGGACGTGAGCAGAGACCACAGGCCAGGAGGTAGAAGAATCAGAACTCTGGGTGAATCTAGGCTGAATTAAACTCCAAACACGGGGATATGCAGTGGTACAATGGCCTTAGGCAATATATATATATATATATTTTTTTTGTATTTGAGATATTTACATGGTTTTCAAGATCTATACAAGTTCATGTTGGGGCCGAAAAGTTAAGTCTGTCTCTAGGGAAACTGCTAAACTAAGGGGTCAGAATTTTTGGGAAACTGGGCTAAGAACTGAGCTTCAAGGGGGAGTTGGAAATGACATAAAGAAACAGTGACAAGGGCACTTTGGTGGTGTTTGCACCTAGTAGGGGCAGTCTGAAGGCTACAGCCCAGTGCCCCGGGGATCCCTGGCAGCAAAGTCTACACAGACCCAGTGGATACCATTTACATAAGGAATGGGCTCCTGCAGAATTCCAGAGTGGCTCTCTATTTCAGAGACTAGTAGTGCTGGGTCTGCAGGAAGCAAGAGGTAATTCTCACAGCTGGGCAGATCAAAGGCAGTCAGGAAAAATGTATGATTTTCCCTCTCCCAACATCCTACATGGGTGGTCATCCAGGCTCTACATATAAGTCTTTAGTGATAGCAGTCCCTTCAGGGGTGAGGTGGGGTCACATTCCTTCTCGGGGGGAAATAGACCTGTTTTCTATTGAAGAGGGAATCCCCCTGGGGTATTGTGAACTGTTCCAAATGGCTATTTGGAAAGAGGCAGCATGCAAACTTTGGACCAGTTATTTGTGCAGAATATTTCAATGGCACATTTGAATCCAAATAAAATTGTTATAAAGGGAGCAAGTGTATATTTCTGTGTGAGAGAAAGGAAGATAGGGACAAAGAGACAGAGAGAAAAAGGCAGGTAGACTAGAGGAGAGAATTTTCTTCTCAAGTGTTGAAAAATACAACATCCTTTCAAGCGGTAAAGGTGACAGTATAGAAGTTTCCCTTCAACTCCATACTTCATGAATTCTCTCAGACTTCCCTCTTCGTTGAGTTTACTGATTGTTTTAACTGCTGATCATCGACATAGCAAGTATGCAGTGTCAGGCGCTGGGGTAAGGGATCTGTAGACCACATAAGACCTAGTTGTTGCAGCAAAGGTGGTATCCCCCCATTTAAGGTGAGGAAAATGGGGCTCAAATTCATTAAGTGGCTTTCTCAAGGTCACAGGTTCATAGGAGGCTGAGAAAAGGTCAAGACATGTGTTGACTGAACTGCAAGCCCTCGTTGTGAAGCCTTTATGCACTTCTTCCTCTGAGCTCTTTGTCCCCAAGTCTTACTTTCACTTACTGGAATTGTAGAAGCTAGAATTAGAATCTCAGAATTATTGTTCAAACCTTTCTACCAAATTGTTTGTAATGGGATCGCAAATTTAACTTCCGTCCTAATGCAAATGTGCAAAAGAATAAAGTCTGAAATTTTACTTTTGTCTGTAATTAACTTGGTCTTTCTCTTGAGCGTCCACTTAGTAGGAAAATAAATTAATGCAATGTCCAGTCTAATATAACCTTAGTCAATTTTAAAAGTTAAAAAGTTTAATAATGCCTTGAGGTAATGTTCTATCTCTCTCTAGGGGAAAAAAAAATGTGTGATATCTCATAGAACCTCTTTCTTTGGCCTTTGGCCATACAGGAAGGGGTGTATGATTTAGCATTGGGTATATGTATTAGTCAGGATAAATAATGCTAACTTCTATAACAAACAGCCCTCTAAAATCTCAGTGGCATAACATGAAAAAAGGGTTATTTCTCTTTCATGTCATGGAGCATGTAGGGAGTGTGGCTTTTTTCTAAGTGATGACCTAAGAATCCAGGCTCCTTTCATCTATTTTTATCTTTAAGACATCTCTCTCTCTCTCTCTCTCCCCCCCTCTCTGTCAATCTCTCTCTCAGTTTCTCAAAGACTGCAGTGCTTTTCTGGGGAAGAGAATATATAAAGGGATTCTGCATGGTAGACACTGATACCGTGCACATTCCATTTACCAGAGCCTCATTTCAGTGTTTCAGCCTAACTGCAAGGGAGGCTGGTGAACACTATTTTTCCCATGTGCTCAAGAAGCAGAAACAAGACTGACAGGATCTAACCAAGGTCCGCAGCAGGGAGGGATGGTTCCCCAGCCCTCCTGCAAGTTCCTCCTGCCAGTGCTGGCTGCCAGCCCCTCTGTCTGCCGGGTCACTGGGTTAGTGTCCCTCATCTGCTTCCGATGCTGAAGTGGGTGGCTGATGCCCCCGGGGAGTCATTTGTCGTGGCCTAGCCGCCACTTCCAACGGAGCTCCCACTGGTGTGGTGCCACTGAGCTCCGTGCTGTGTCTCCAGCTGGCCTGCTGGACAGAAGGTTCACTGCCAAGGCCCACTGTGGGGTCATGTTGTAACACCCTGGCGGACCCAGTGACTCTCAACCCAGCAGCCACACCACCGAGGGACACGCACAGGTTCGGTCGACCTAATCATCGAGGCTGCCCTCTGCCTGACCGCACTCCAGGAAGTATCTCTCTGCTCAGGCCCGAGCTGGACTTCTGTGCTGGCTCAGTGATAAAGAATATACATGCCAATGCAGGAGATTTGGGTTCGATCCATGGGTCTAGAAGAGCCCCTGGAGAAGGAAATAGCAGCCCAGTCCAGCATTCTTCCCTGGGAAATCCCATGGACAGAGGAGCCTGGAGGGCTTCTGTCTATAGGGTCACAAAGAGTTGAACATGATGAAAGACAACGGAAAGGCCCAGATGGGTGGGAGGCTGCCTGTTGGTGAGATTCCTCCAAGAGTCGCCAAAGGTATCAGGAGGAATGGCTCTTCAGAGAGCGGTTGTGAGGTGTCGGTGCGGTCCTCCGTGCCCCACCCCTCCTCCCGCCATCCCCAGGAGGCCCTGGGGAGGGGCTGGGACTTTTCTTCCTCCTCATCTGCCATTGCTTCTCCTTCCCAGGACAGGCCCCCACACCTAGGGAAAACGCCTCTATTGATTGAGACCCTCCGGTGTGCTGGGGGATACAGGGATGCCACGGACCCTCCTTCCTCAAGACAATGACCTGGCTTGCCAGCTCTTGTGGAGCCCCAGCAATCTACAGTTGGCCTTTCAAAGTTGATATCGCCACAGTGTTTTTCCTTTACATTAATTCTACAGCAATTTTTAATCTTTCCCAGGCAGGTAGATGCTGAGGCTGGTGGAAAGTGAGTAAGAGATGTATGCTCGGATAAAAGAGAAACCCCATTTAATTGAGAATGCCTCCGTTTAACGAGGAACTTCTTAGGGTTATGAGCCAGGATGCATTCATTTAACAAATATTTGTTGATTATGTTCCGAACAGTTTTCTGGGCCATAGGGATGCATTTGCACACCCAGTAAGCAAAGCTAACTGCCCTTGAGAAGCCTATGTTTCAGAGTGTGCAGGACGCAGCAATAGATACCAAGTAAGTGCTTGCATGTGTAATGCTTGGGAGTGGTAAGCGCTAAGCAGAAGAGGGGGTACGAGATGCCAGGTAACAAGCCAGTGGAGACTTTACTGCGAGGTCGCTTGTGAGTAAAGATCTGAAGGAAGTGAGCAAGTGAGCCATATAAAGTTTTGGATAAAGAACGTTCCAGTCAGAGGGGACTACAAGTGCGAAGATCCCAAGCAGAAGTCTTCCTGCTTCCCGGAAGAATTAGACGCTAGTGGCTGGAAGGAAATGACATCAGAGTTGACGAGAGGGTACGGATGGTGTTGACCCTTCTCACCTTTTCCTCTAAGTGAGTCGCGGTTCTGAGCATGAAAGTGATTTGAGCAGACTTCAGTTGTAACAGAACGGCTCTGGGCCAGCTTTGTCTTTAGGGTTAGAGTTCGAATGGCTGTTTATCTCTGCTTGAATTCTCATCGTGGCAGGCAACGTGTTCCTTCATGTGAAAGTCCACAGTGCTTGTTCAGGCTTAACCGTCAGGAGAGTCTTCTTTCTCATTCAGTTCCCACAAGACAGAGATTGGCATACTACCGCCTACAAGCCAAGTCTGCACCCACCTCTTTTTATAAATGAAGATTAACTAAAAGCCAGCCACGTTTATTTGTTGATGTGTTGTCTATGGCTACTTTTGTGCTGTGATGGCAGAGCTGAGAGGCTGCCACAGAAATCATATGATCTGCCAAGTCCAAAATATTTACTAACTGGCCTGTTTGAGAGAACGTTTGCAGATCCTTATTATGGGAAACAAAAACTAGAAAGACAACTAGAAAAGAAAACTGAAGACATATGAGCTATAGAGATAAAGCAGATGTCAAAACATGATGCAACTTTATGTATACCAAAAGCATGCCATAAAATGTATAGGAAGTAGGAATTCAGTTAAAATATAGTTTCTTAGAGGTTTGGAGATTTGGGGAGGTCAAGAGTGAACGCAGTAAGATTACTCTATTGGTAACAACATGGAAGCAGAGTTTACCTACTGAACACTTGCTTTCTCCACTAGGGAACCTAGTAGATCCTAAGCTAGGCTAAAAAAATTCCAGCATGGCTTAGACTGGAGACCTCTGCTTTTGACCTGATTTGCTAATTGCCTTTACTTTAAGTGTCTGCTTAAGTATGTGCTGATTTAGTCTAAGAGATCATCAACCCTTTCCCATTATCAGCCTCTGTATATTAATGTCAGATGATAGTTAGCAATAGCCTTAATACTCTTAGAAGTGTGCTTAATTTTGCAAAAATGATGAGAGCTTTCTTCTTCTCTCAGCTTCTGTTCCACACTTCATTCCCTTCTGCTTAGTGTTACTAGCTCAGCTCCAGGCAGCCTCAGGGAGAGGACACTGCCTGCTCATGCAGGTACTGGCTGTGCAGATCCCAGGTCCTTTCTCACTTGAGCCCTCTGCAAAGCACTAGCCTGGCCACTTAAGCGCCTGGTTTCCCCAGTTTAATTGGTTCCACTCAATGCATGCACAGTCACCAAGACATTTTCCAAATTACTTACAATTAATACTCGAGTCATTGCCAACGAGCTGTCTCAAGTCAGTTCCAATTTCCTATTCAACGGCCTGAGCAGGCAGCATAGTCAGAGCTGGGGTCACAACCACCAGTCACCCTCAAGGAGGAAGCTATTGCCTAGAATCACATCTGTAGCTGCTAATAAAGTCATGTTGGTAAATGGTTTGGTATGAAAGGCGGTTACTTAAGGTTATCTTTTGCAATTTTGCAGAGATGAGGACTGAACAAGACACTATTCACATTAGGGCCACTAACACTGTTCCAAAACTAGGCGCTTCCACTGCCATAGCTCATACACCTACGCCCTAGAGTCTCTAGGCCTCTGGAAAGTTCACATCATCATCTGTTCACCTACACACTTAAAGAGTGTCTATTGCCAGGCTGGACCAGGTCCATGCCACTACTTTGTAGAACTGTCTTAGCCCTGTGAAATTTGAAGATGCACGGCCCATCGCTGGCCTTGACCTAATCAGTTTTGTGAAGCTTACAGTGATTTAATTTAAGAATCCCCTGTCTAGAGCTGAAATAGATGAAAAACAGGGTGTATTTGCTTTTGTTTTCTGCTTTTAGAGGCTTTATGTTGGTGTCAAGGGAGTAGGTTTCTGCTTCGCACTCTGTCCCCTGGTCTTACCTGGTCTATATCCCCACAGACTGGTTGAAGCTGGCGTTCAAGGGGAGTCTCTAGGTCCTGGAGTATGTGTATACTTGGAACCCAGGGAGAATAGAAGGACATTTGTATCAGTTCATTTAAGTTGCTCAGTTGTGTTCAACTCTTTATGACCCCATGGACTGTAGCACGCCAGGCCTCCCTGTTCATCACCAACTCCAGGAGTTTACTCAAATTCATGTCCATTGAGTCGGTGATACCATCCAACCATCTCATCCTCTGTCGTCCCCTTCTCCTCCTGCCTTCAATCTTTCCCAGCATCAGGGTCTTTTCAAATGAATCAGTTCTTCACACCAGGTGGCCAAAGTATTGGAGCTTCAGCTTCAACATCAGTCCTTCCAGTGAATACTCAAGACTGATTTCCTTTAGGATGGATTGGTTGAACCTCCTTGAAGTCCAAGGGACTCTCAAGAGTCTTCTCCAATATTTGCATACCTAAGACTAATAGACTAATCAGGCAGGGAGGAATACAAAGTCTTCAGGATTGCAATCTGGCTCACACAGGCCAGTGTGAGAGACTAAGTCTCACCCAGGGCACCCCTAATCCTCAGTACTGAAGCTGCCATTACAGTTTGATGTCATCCTATTGTACCACTGTCTTAATCAGGGCGCTCAAGAAACAGAACTAAGAGGATGTACACAGACAGCTATGTGGCCAGAAGTAGTGTGAGGGACGGATCACATGATCAGGGAAGCTGAGAAGTTCCACCATCTGCTATCTGCAAGCTAGAGGCCCAGAAGAGCCAGAGGTGTAGTTCCAGTCAAAGACCGAAGGCCTGAGCAGGAGGGTCCATGGCGGAAGTCTCAGTCTGAGTCTAAAGGCCCCAAGAACCAGGAGCTCCGATGTCCAGTGGCAGGGAAAGATGGCTGCTCTGGCCCGAGCAGAGAGTATTCATCGTTTATCTGCTTTTTTGTTCTATTTTGTCCTCAACAAGTTGGATGATGCTCACCCACACTGGTGAGGTCGATTTTCATTCAGTCTACTGATTCAAATGCTAATCTCATCTGGAAACACCTTCAGGGTCACACCCAGAAATAATGTTTCACCCACTATCCAGGCATCCCTTTGCTCAGTCAAGCTGACACCTAAAATTAACTATCACCACCACCGGGCTGGTGGCTCACGGGATGAACTTAAATAGATGGCATTATAGCTACCAGGGAAATCCACTCAGATGGTAAAGCATCTGTCTACAATGTGGGAGATCCGGGTTCGATCCCTGGGTCAGGAAGATTCTCTGGAGAAAGAAATGGCAACCCACTCCAGTATTCTTGCCTGGAAAATCCCATGGATGGAGGAGCATGGTAGACCTCCATGGGGTTGCAAAGAGTTGGACCCAACTGAGCAACTTCACAACTTCACATAGCTACCAGGTGGGCTTTCCAGGTGGCTCAGTGGTAAAGAATCTGCCTGCAAACTCAGGAAATGAAGGTGACAGGGTTTCAATCCCTGGGTCGGGAAGATCCCCTTGACTAGCAAATGGCAACCTGCTTCGGTGTTCTTGCCTGGAAAATGTCATGGACTGAGGAACCTGGTGGGCTCCAGCCCAGGGGGTCGCAGAGTTGGACACGGTTGAGCAACTGAGTGCGCGCGTGCGCATGCGCACACACACACACACACACACACACACACACACACACACAATCAGCAGGTGGCATTTTGGCTGGTCTTTGAAAGAAAAGAACTGAGGAGGACATTCCAGGCCCAGGGAACAACCAGGGGAAAAGCAAAGACATACAAAAGTAAGAGAAGTGCCCAAGAAATAGCTATGGGTAACTTGGTTGTAGTGCCGGGGTCGTGAAAAGGAGAAGTACACGTTAGGTGTAAAAACAGCATCTCTTGTGTGTCAGCCTCTTTCTTGGTGCTCTGAGACATAAAGAGAAACGGGACAATATAAAGATGAAAGGGACACGGCCCCTACTTTCAAAGGGCATACTCAATGAAGAGAGCATCCGTATAGCATTGCGGCATCAGCAAGGCTTTGCTGAGGGGTAGGCTTGCACCTTAGTGACATTCTAGAGGAGATGCCATGAGCACTGTTCCTAGGAAAGTTTTACACCTCTGGGCCTTGGGATGCCCACCCATGGGATGCCTCATAGCAGGGGGGCTAGAAGGAGAGAGCTGCAACCTGCGATGTAATTCTGTTCGTCAAGTTGATTGGACCATGGGCTGTGCAGACATTTGGTGCTTATTGTGGGTGTCTGTGAGGGTGTTTATGGACGAAATTCGCATTAACAAAGCAGCTTGCCTTCCCTAAGGTTGGGTGGGCATCCTCCTCTCAGCTGAACACCTGCATAGAACAAGAAGACTGAATAGGAGGGAATTTCTCCTGAACAAGGAGCTGGGCCATTGGTCTTTTTAGCTTTCAGACTCACACTGAAGTACTGGCTCTTCGTGGGACTTGAGCTAGCTGGGTTTTGAGTTGGAGTTTATACCATGAGCTCTCCTGTGTTCTCAGGACTTCAGATCTAGGCTGGAACTACACTGTCATCCTACACCCGCTATTCTAGGTGTCCAGCTCACCAGCTGGAGATACTGCGGTGTCTCAGCCTCCATAGTTGTGGAAGCCAACTCCTTAAAGTCGCTCTCTTTATATATATATATGTGTGTGTGTGTGTGTGTGCACGCACACACACATCCTATTGATCCTTTCTTTTTTTCCCCCAAAGACTCTAATGTGTCAGCTCCGCTGATTTTCAAGAAAGAACTTAGTCTCTCCTTTTTGAATTCCGTGGGGTGGTGCCTTCTTAGCTCTGCCAGTTCAGTGTGTATCTCTTTTCATCCTCTCTCTGGCCTGGCAGTTGGAAGAGGGGAAGGGGTGGGGTCCAGAGGGCAGGAAGCTCTCCATCCCTGATTCCTCCGCTTCCAGCCCCCTCGTTGGAGGCTCCCTTCTCCTGGCTCCTTCCAGGGGAACTCTCTGGCTTCAGTACCCAGGCACACGAATGTCAGGAAAGTGAGGCTGTACTTCGTGGCGGTAGTGGAGGTGCACATCCCTCCGAGAGCAGCACTAGCGAAGGGGAAGAGCGACCACCCTTCATTATTTTTCTCTTCTTCTCTGTCTGAGCAAAAGTGTTCTTTTTTAAACCATTAATTCGAGGCTTTTCCTTAAAGATATTCACTTTGTGCCAACCACAGGGAATGAAGCTAAAGGGAAAGGAAACTCTGCAGGCACCAGAGTGTCATTGGTTACTCACACAGCTCTGGCTTTCTGCTGAGTCAAACTGGATTTGTTTGTTCTCAGTACCACCAGCGCACGCACACAGGTGCACACAGGGAGGTGTGGAATCACACCGAAGGATATTTTTATCCAAGACCAAAAAGATGTGCTGTCTATCCAGGGCAACGTGGAGATCAAAATCCTTTGTACTTGCAATGCTTTCATCTTAGCCCAAAGGGCTGTCTTATATCCAGTTTATCTCCTTCATCTCCCTCCCAGCCAGGAAGTCAGAAGCAGTAAGGAAGAGCCCCTCATCCGGACTGTGAAGACATTTAGGGCTGGGTGGATTATGCAGTTTGCTCTCGGTTACATTGCAGAGTTTGAACTAGAAACTCTCTGGTTCTTTCCTCTCGCCCGTCTCCTTCTCCCATCCCTCCCTCCCTCCTTCCTCTCTCTCCTCCCTTCATCCCATTCTCCCACCTTCCTCCCTTTCTCCTTTCATCAGATGTTGGTGAGCCAAGAGGTTCTCTTCTGGGTGCTGATGATGTGAAACACACAGCTCTCGCCTCTGAGGCATTCTCAGCGCAACAGGGAATGGAGACGTGTCGACACACCAGTGGAATGCAATGCTGGAAGGCCAACGGCTCCCAGTAAGGCACCGGGGCACATCGAGGTGGGGGAGGCTAGGCCCTCCTGGAAAACTTATAGTGAAGGTTCTCTGGAAGTAATATTTGAGTTAGGCATAAAAGGAAGTATAGGAATTTTATAGATGAAAGAAATGTGGGCAGAGGGAACAGCTTGGGCAAAAACAGAGCCTTGTGTAAGGTCATCTGTGGTCAGAGAATTGCAAAACTGCCAGTATTGCTGAAGTGTGGGGAGCTCTCCTCTGAACAACCCTTGCTGACTTCCAGCAAGAAATACAACCCCTCTAATCATAAGTCGGCCCATTCCTGAGACCACAAGAACAGAGTCTCGGCGATGCGTCGTAAACACTGTCTGACCAAGATTGATCCTGCCTGTCCACTGTCAGCCTCTGATGACTGTTCCTCTTTCTTCAACAATGAAGAGAGCTGTGTCAGCCTAATGACTGTCATATTACCTCCCATTAACTTCATTATTGGACACTAACTGTTTCCAGTTATAATTCTTTCACTGGTAATGACTCGATGTCTGATTCCTGGATAATTACTGTCACGAATGTGATCAGACGGGTGCGCGAGATAGCTTTTCTCCACCTGGGATCGGGGCACGAATCAACTGAACACTCAGAGCTTGTAGTATTTTCCTGGAACTGACAGAGGAAAGTGATCCTACGAGTGACAGGGAAGGAGATTTCCCCTGGGGAGTCTGGAATCCCAAAACAGAATTCTCCCCTCCCTGGGCTTTTGGATAGCCACGGTGGGTCTGGGCATATATATGTGTGTGTGTGTGCTCATATGCTCACGTGCAAAGCTGTGGTTCAAGAAACATCAGGTCCTTTTCTCACTGTAGGGACAGTAATTGATATCTTGCTAGAAGCTTCTGGCAGATTAAATTTTATAAGCCATGACACACAGAGGCCTTGGCTCTAAGTTACTCAAAACCCACTCTAATTGTCCACATTTATTTGTACGCAGAGATAGGCTGCCTATTTGTAAGTCCAAGAAAGGGATTTCTCACATTGCATGTGGTTGAGGGTAATGCTAGAAAAAGGAACGAAGTTGGCAGTAGAGTTAATGAGGTAGGCTGATGTGAAATTCAAAATGCAGAAAGAAGGAGCCAGAATGAAACTGGAGAACCAGAGAAGATGGGCAGAGGTCAGTGAGGAAAGCTCTCCATGGGCCTGAGACCTCAGATCTGCCTGCTTGGCTTTCCCCCAGCACGGCTGGGTAAGACCACTTCTGATAGAAGCAAACGCCTCTATCCTAAAGACTGAGAAGGTCAGGCCTGTCCAGACAGCGCTGTGCAGCTTGCCTCTTCCATGCAGAACTGCGGCTCGCCTAGAACAGACTATGCTTGAAATGTTCTGGGCAAAGAGTTACCAAGTGTTTCTTCTGCAGAGGGTTTTTTGACCTCAGGTTCACAGAATTGTGTCCAACAGCATCCTCAGTGAACGGCACAGTATTAAAATCAGCCCACATAGAAGCCTCTATCACTTGACTTTTGATTGTTGCTGCTCTGTCCCCGCTCTTTATGTCTCTATCCTTCATTCTACAGGCTCCGGCCCTTGTGGGTTTCATATATATTCTCAGTGAATTAGTTTCCTACTGCTGCCTGAACAAGTTGCGCAAGCATAGGGTTTTAAATAAGACAAGCTTATTTTACTTATTTTAAATTAAGCACAATTCATGTTGGCATGTAGTTGGTTTTTAAGGTTGTGTCAGTTTCAGGCGCACAGCACAATGCTTCAGTTACGCATATACTTCTCCGCCTTCTTTTCCAGATTCTTTTTCCATATAGAGTTCCCTATGCTATACGGCAGGTCCTTGTTGCTTTTCTATTTTATATATATCGGGCATATATGCTGATCCCCAACTCTTAATTTATTCCCCTCCTCCTTCACCTTTCCCTTTTGGTAGCTTTAAGTTAACACAAACTTCTTATCTCAGTTTCTGTAGGTCAAAATCCAGCAGTGTCAGCGGAGTTCTCTGCTCAGGGCTTCATGTGGTTGAAACCGAGGTATTGGTTGGTCTTGGTTCTTATGTGGGGGCTCCACGGTGAGGGGAGATCTGCTTCTTAGCTCATTCGGGTTGTTGTGTGCATAGAGCTCTTTGCTGGCCGTTGATGGGGTCATTCTCGGCGTCTAGAAACCATCTGTACTCCTTGGTTCATAGTCTTCTTGGTCTTCAGAGCTAGCAGTGGTGTGTTGAATCCTCCTAGTACTTAGAATTTTTCTATTGGAATCTCTCCAACTTCCTTTTCTGCTTGCCCTTCTGCTCTTAGGGGTCATTGACCCTCCCTAACCATGCAGGATAATCTCCTTATTTTAAGGTCACATGCTTACTAACTACTTACACCTATAAAGTCCCTTTTGCCATGTAAATCAACATATTCGAAGATCCGGAAATTAGGGGGTAAACTTTTCCTGGAGGTCATAATTTCCCCTGGCATTGTGACCCAACTTTCATTTGCTTATTTACAAGCAATAGTCTTAAAAGTGTGTTGTTTGTTTATACTAAAAAGATTACATAAACAGTTTTGTGCTATAAATCTTACTTTTGTGTGCTTAAAATCATATTTCGAAATCTACCCTGCTCATTATTTCTGACCAAGATGTACCATTGTTACGCACTTATATTAAGTATATTACATGTATCCATTTCCTTAGCTATGAATACCCACAGAGCTGCAATGAGTGTCTAATATGTCTGTATCTCACGGTGGACCTGTGTGAAGGCTTCTGTGGGGTACACATCTAGGAGTGGAGTTGCTAGGTGATAGGGTGAGGCATCCCTAACTCTACTATGCATTTCTAGATTACATTCTAGAATGTCTGCACCCACTTCATTTGCCATTAGCAGTATGTAAATATCCCATTTCCCCACATCCTTGCCAGTGTTTGGTATTCAGTCCTGACTCTAACGCTTTCTTGCTATGTCACCTATGGTTGTTAGTGTTAATTGCTCAGCCGTGTACGACTCTTTGCAACCCCATGGGCTATAGCCCTCCAGGCTTTTCTGTCCATGGAATTTCCCAGGGAAGAATACTGGAGTGAGTTGCCATTCCTTTCTCCAGGGAATCTTCCTGACCCAGAGATGATACATTAGCCTCCTGTATTGCAGGCAGATTCTTTCCCATCTGAGCCACCAGGGAAGCCCTAGCTATGGTTAAGAAACGCAAAATCTGTTTTCCTCAGTTTTCTCAACTGTAAAATGTACTGAAACTCGCATCTGATTCATAAGGTATTGTGAGGATTACGAGTTTTGATCAGAATAGGGCCCGGTGCATAGTAGGTGCTTTAATAATTATTCTGTTATTTTCAAATATTTACAATATAATAAACATAAAGCTTTTTTTTGGTTTCATTTTGCATTGTTTCATTAATAAGGAGGTCAAGCACGACTTCCTGTATTTACCAGCTGTTCAGATTTTTCTTTCCTTTTTTTTGTGGTTTGTCTTTTGTGTCATTGATGAAGAATATTTTATATGGTTTTATGCTCTCTGTCCCTTTCTACAGCGTTGAATCTAGGTGCCCTCATCTGTCTAACATTTAAGCATGTCTACTTGCTGCAACTGTGATGATGAGTCTGCTCGTGGAAGAGTGTTGCTGAGAAATAACAGTTCTTGTTACACACTGGTGGGTCCCGCAAGCACCCTTGCTACACACTGGTGGGTCCCGCAAACATGCTTGCTATGAAGTCATACCCTACCTAAGTCTATTTTTGTTCATCCCTGCCAATGGTTAGCTCTGCTGCTTAGAGAATATCACTTGTCACTATGGTTGTGGACTTGGCTCTAGTCTGGTATGTTCTAGTCTGCCTCCTCAGGGAAGGCACAAGCCTATGACTTCACTGCCTGTTACTCTCTAAAAGGAAGTTCCAGAGAGGCGAGGGTCTGTCTCACTATCATTCCATCTCAGTCACCAGAAAAATGATGGAAGGCAAGACCGAGCCACAGGAGTCTTTTTTGTATAGAGCAAGGGCCATTATAGATGGGCTAGTCCATCTGCAAATTGGCAAACAGAACTTTTTTATATGTAGAGAAAACAATGATTCATAACTTAAAAACAAAAGGGATTTGATTTAGTAAAGCATCTTAGGGGTTTGGAAATCAGTGAATTCAAACACCATTAAAATAATGAAACAGCCTCACATTTTAACTCAGTTGGAATTTTACTCTTCATTTCTTAGTTTTTAACCTTGTTAATTATAAAGGTGGTTGAAATATCATTTTGAAAAGTTGTAAATGATCTGTTATCTCAGCATGATTTTCAAAATACCCAAAGGGCTGTATACTGTGGTGTTGTTCAACCTTCTTTTTCTGTAAAGATCTTAAAGTTAATGTTTATTGCTTTAGAAATGTTTAATTAAAAATGATCACATGGCCTAAAAGGGAACCTCTCTAGAGGTGGGCCCTGCAGGTGAGACTGAGTGGTGTTGGGGCAGGTAGCCAGAAGTGGTCTTCTAGGATGGCAAGTCAGGTTTAATGGCCTGAAAGGCCAGAATAAAAACAATCTCTTGTGCTTGAGAGTGAAGACAGCCCTGCCAGACAAATTGGTCTTTAAAGCCAGAGTTTTAGCTGGTTCTGGGTAACTGATAAACAGACTTCCTCCTTACTGAGTTTGGACAGCACAACCCCCTGCTTGGACTCTGAATGGCCTTCATGAAACGACCTGGGACTTGAAGTTAAAAAAGCAAACAACAAACAAAGAGAATTTTGGGGATTATTATTTAAACCCATGATGTATGAAAAGAGTTTTCTTCCCAGACTAGAGTAACAGGGGGGAAATATTGGCATCTGCTGATATATAGACACAGCTATAAATATAGTAGTAGGTAGTAACCCAGCTCCATGGAGTGGTGGATTTTTGCCCATATCTCCCCAAAATGCCACAGTGAATTGTGAAAAGTTTACAGTCAGCCCTTGAATGACTCAGGATTGGACTGTGCATGTCCACTTATACATTCACATTTTTCCACAGTATATACTCTGGTTCTACACACTCTGAGGTTGGTTCAATCGTTGGAATGGAGAATTGGGGTAAGTTAAGCTCACTTAACTTACCCTTGGATTAACCCTGGAATTGTTCAACTCTAGTCTGTTTTAACCCAAACAAAGAAGAAAAGCATCTGTCTGGGGCCTGCCCCAGGATCCCCTTGAAGGCTCACAGGATGCCCTGTGAGTGGCTTGCTGGGCCAATGGGTTGTCTCAGCTCTTTCAGACATATCTGGAATCTATAGGCATGGACCTTATAATCTATGTAATGGGTTTTTTAGTTCACTGGGGCAGCAGCTAGAAACCAGAAGCCCTGCTCAGGAGCTCTCGATCACTTCTGTTCTGATGAGGTATTTGTCTCCCTGCTTTGACTTGGGGAGTTTCATTATGTCATCCTTTTACTAACATTTCCCAGAGATGTTCCTCTAACCGAATGTGCCAGAACATGGTAACAGAAAACTTCTGCCTTTATTCTCCATAATCCAATACTAGATACAAGAAATCCTAGAGTGAAATTACTGCTGTGCCATAGAAGTCTCCAGTTAAAAGGGCTGTGGGTGGGAGGGCACAGCACAACAAAGGGAGCGCCAATACATTGTAAATGATAATAATAGCAGTTGACACTAAGAGTTGCAGAAGTTTATGAACACTGCGCTAAATCCTTTAAACGTACTTTCTCACTTAATCCTCTCAATGACCCACTGTTGTTGTTCAGTCACTAAGTTGTGTCTGACTCTTTGCAACTCCAAGGTCTGTAGCAGGCCAGGCTCCTCTGTCCATGGGATTTCTCAGGCAAGAATACTGGAGAGGGCTGCCATTTCTTTCTCTAAGTTATCTTCCTGACTCAGATCGAACACATGTCTCCTGCCCTGGCAGTAAGATTCTTTACCACTGAGCCTGATCCCATGGAGGTGGATATTAGTCATTATTTCTACCTTACAATGAAGAAATACAAATATGGAGGGGATCACTAAACGTGCCCATGTCAGTGACTAAGTGTGTTGTGGTTGAACCCAGCTTTGTGATTCCTGGGCCCAAGCTGTTAACCATCCAGAGATTAACTACTGTTTCAACTGAGAGAATTTTGGTTTTGATAACTTACTATGTATAAGATGCCGTGAAGAATACCAGAAGGATAGCACATATTTATAGCAAAGGCTAAGAGAGTTTGGTTCACACCAAACTCTGTATTCTTGTATACTGGTTCAGACCAAACCAGTATTTCTAATACTTAGACTTTCTTTGGCAGAAGAAAAATCTTTGCAGGCAGAAGTTGTCAGGGGAGTCCTTATGGAGCAAGTGGATCTGGAAAAATGGGAAAAAGGATTCAAGCCTGCCTTTTAGAGAAGGGGATGTGTTCTGGATAGTGAGGAAAACTAAATAACCCCTCCCTTCCCAGATTTAATTGAAAACATAGAACAAAAATGAGAGAGTCATGTCATAGAATATCTTCTGACCTGTGGCTACAATTATGTTATGAAGTCCTATGGCTACTCTTGCTTTTGCAAGACAAATAGAAATGTATTATTATTATCAGTTATTCAAGGAGACAGGGAAAGATCTATATCTGAAAGACTTGCCCCAAAGACCTCATTCTAAAGCCTGCTATAATGAAGCTTGTCAGATAGGAAGGTTCTTATTACTTTTCAACACTTGGGAGGGTTCCAAAATGGCAGCCGCTTTGACAGACCCATGAAGTGTTCATGGGACTTTGGAAGGGACACCAACTTAGAAGCGAGGCTAGAGGAGAACTTGGGTCTCTGATAGAAGCACAGCTTCCTCTCCTGAATGAACACGTGTTATCACGGAAAGAGAGCTTTCCCTTTGATGGCGTGTCCTCTGGTCCGTGGCTGGTCTTCTCCATCCAGAAATATTGGGTGATACGATGTTCACTCCAGCAGAACACATTATTATTATTCAGGAGCAAGTGACTTGAAATTGAAATGCTCACACAGTTGTGAACTCCAAGAGCGTTAAAAATAAATCCCTTTATCTGTTCTACGTTCCTAGGTACTCTTTTCCATTGGAGACCCCCTTTAAAAGATGTGTGGACTGCACGTTGAACAAGATCGAATGTGACTTTGCAAAAATAGAATGCCTGGTCTCTCCTCTTTCCCTTTCCACTCGACAATGCAAGATAAATTCACTCCACGGGAACCTTTTGTGGGCTGTACTGCTCAGGCAATTTGCAGTTTGCTGGGGGAAAGGCAGCTCACGCTACATTTATCACCCCCTGCCGCCGGCTACAATTCAACCCACTTCGAACCACTGAGCAGAGGTGCTGATGGGGGCTCTGGCATTAGAATTTCACATTGTAATAGAAGTTCAGGGAAGCAAAAGACAAATGTATCAGGGTCATCCCAGGTCTTCACTAAGGAAGAGGTCAAGAGTACGACGTGGGGTGATAGGGACCAAAGACGAGCATTTGCAGTAATGAAAAATATGGTTGCTTGTCTCGATTCTTTTATATATTTCCTTCTGGTAATCTTAGCTTGAATAGTGAGTTTCCTATTGTTATCTGAATCATCAACTCATATTGTGAGGGGTACTCTACAGTAACTGCACAAAGAAACATGGCCAAAACTAATAAAGAAGAAAGGGCATGACTTGCCTTCATTTCATTCTGTTTTTCTCAGGGGCTTGTTCTCAAAAAACAAAAAAGCAAACAAGAACACCACCATAAAACGAGTGTAGTGAGTAATTGGGTGGAGTTAATGTATTGGTCAAGACAGGCTAGATATTGCTATGAACAACCCCCAAATCTCCCAAAGCCAAAGTGTTATTTCTCATGAAAATCAGTGAAGGAGTCTGCTTCACAAGTTTACTCGGGCACCCAAGCTGATGGAACATGATATCGTTGCTATACTGTCTCTAATTCTGGAAGCAGACGAGTATGCTGAAGAGTCTTATCTGGCATTGAAATTCTGACTTAGGAGTTCACAGTCCATTGGCCAGAACCAGTCATGTGACCTGCCTAACTGTAACGGGCCAAGGAAATATAACCCTCTTGTGCAGCTAGAAGGAGAGGGTGGTTATTTATGGGTGAGAGCTGGGAGTCTCTACTGTCATTGCGTTATGTCTCTTCTATTGGTCGACTTCTGCTCTGGAGAAGGATATGGCAAGAAACTGGCTTAGGTAATCTCCAGTATTCTTGCCTGGGGAACCCCTCAGACAGAGGAGCCTGGAGGGCTACAGTCCATGGGGTCACACAGAGTCAGACAGGACTGAGCTACTAAGCATGCATTGGTTGGCTTAGTGAAGTAGGTCTGAATAGAATGGTAATGGGTTTTGGTATTTAGATAAACCACATATACTTGCCATTTCTGTTTTGTGTACAGTGATGTTCACAAATGTCGTAGCAGTGGTAAGAAGATTTTGGCAGTAGAAAGACTCCAACAACTCCCTAAGTGAAGGTATGAGAAAACTAGAGAGGCTGAGAAAGTTATCCACGATTTCCTCATTGTTGGCAGAGACAGGGTGATTTCCAGATCAGTCCTCTTTCCTCTCTGCAGCTTGCCTGTCCGTTAGATCCCTTCCCTGCAGTCAAGAGAGAGTATGAGCTCAGAAGGTAGTGTCGTGCAAGTCTGACCAACAAGGCAAGTGAGTCTATACGAGGATTAATATCACAGTGGGCAGCATGTGATTTATTTTGAGTGTTAACACTCAAGGTATTCATTACTCTGTTTAGAATGGATGTGTTTTTACATTATTCATTCATTTCTCTACCTGTTAGTATTATTAATATTTTTGACTTGTTAATCATAGTCCTAATGACAAATGTTTTTCTCTGAATTCACCCGAAGGTTCATATTTGATCCTAGGGCTATGTGTTGATACGTGCCGGTACTTCCTAAGATTTTATGCCATGGCACACGTAGAAAATGTGAATAGTATAATGGGGTAAAACCACCGAGGCTACTCAAGCCCTGAGACAATTGCATGTGAATTCCCGCTGCTTCGAGGCCCAGCCTGGCCACCTGATGAGCTGAGGACTGACCTTGGAACACTCGTACCCCGGTTAGGGTTAGGGTTAGGGTTAGAAAGCGCAGGTTGGGAAGCCCTGGCAGTCACAGAAGAACAGTGAAATAGATGTCACTTTCTCTTCCAGACTGGCTGGATTTGGGGTCAGAACTATGTCCCTGTTTGTCTGTGCTGACTTTGACACTTGTGTTGGGTAGAAGTGGTTGGTAAGAGGAAAAAAAGGCACCTCACCTTGACCTTTTGATGAGGGAAGGTGTTTTGTAAGAATTAGATTTTTCAGCGATGTTTAGGGAGTGAGTATGAATACCCATAGGAATCATAGATAAGCCGGTAACCCTGGAGTGCTCTTTGGAGCCATTCTGGCAGGGTAATGATGTCATTTTAAATAAGGGGTATTTTCAGCATAAAATGTTTAACAGATCAAATGCATCTAGGCTTCTGCAGGTTTCAGAGGAAACAGAATGGAAAGCCACACTGATGAAACACTGCTAGCAGGCAAATGTTCCCTTTTTCCATGAGGTAAGCAGCTCATGGGGTTTCGTTTAGGTGAGAACTCTTTGGTGGTTGGCTTAGGTAATGAGCCTCTGCCGGGAAGACCTTGTGAGCATTATTTGTGCCAGGATCTGTGCGAAAAATATCTCTTCCCTTTATGGTGTGGCTTTGAAAGGAAAATGGCATCCCATTGGAGGCAAAGGATTGGATCACTGTCGGGCCCTATCTTTTTGGTCCTTTATCATTCTTTTCTATGTCACTGCTTGACGTCTATCATTAGAACGCTGCCAGGCAGTTTCCTCCCTCTCTTTTTACTACATGGAGGTCTCTTTGTTAAAAACAGGATGCTAATGTTGCTTCAACTGTTGAGTGCGTGAGTGTGTGTGTGTGTGTGTGTGTGAGTGTGTGTGTGTGAGTGTAAACATACTTGTCTATGGGGCACGGATGGAAGGCTAGACTTTCATTCTAACATATTCACTGACTCTGCCCAGCAACCCAAATGCTGTGGAACAGACAGAAGTAGGTCAGGATGGGAATCGTCCTAGCTCAGCACATTACAAGGTGGGTGTGACAAGTGAGTGAGCTGTCAGTTCAGACAGAAGTAGGGAAAACCAGAGATGGGTAGTGTGACCATAGAATTCATCAGCCACACCGTGACGCTTATGAGAATGAAAGGGGGTGCTATTAATAATTACGCTGGGACAACATGTGTAAATTGGGACCGCCCCAGGCAATCTGAGATGAAAACTAAGCCTGGGGATGGGCTAAGTGTCAAAATGCCAGGAGAGGAACAGCCGCATAATAGAGCCTGGTCTTTCCATTGGAATGGAGTCAGGAGTGTGGACAATTTCCCACATACTGGAATAACATAATGAAAAACGCAAAAACTGAATGGGCAGGTGAGCGCACCACGGCACTTCATGGTTAACAAGAATAAGAATTAGTCCTGGTGAGTGTAAGTCGTGTGGACCCAGCATAATCCAAGCAAGTAGGTGGTTTGCTCTTTTTGAAGGCCAGCAGCTGCCTGTCTTCCCTTATGGAAATTGTTTCTGTCCATCTAAAAGGTGGAGTTCTTGCACTTGACACCTGTCAGGAATGGGCATTTCACTTCAGTAGAGGCCTAAGTCAGAGCACGTGTAAGGTTGAAGGGCAAGAGTGCAAGGGATTTCTGGGAGAGGACTGTCAGTAGCTGGTGGGGGCGTTCCACTGGGGGGAGCCCCTATATTTGCTTCTGCTTTGTATTCTACACACAAGACTATCATTGGATACAAAAAACTGAAGCAGAAATGAGACTGTCTCTACCTGGTAACTTTTTATTTAAAAAAAATTATACATTAGGTGTGGAGAAGGAAATGGCAACCCACTCCGGTGTTCTTGCCTGGGAAAGCCCGTGGACAGAGGAACCTGGAAGGCTACAATCCACAGGGTTGTAAAGAGTCAGACACAACTTAGCAACTAAACAACATACGTTAGGTGAGGAAGGGTATGTTCAGAATCCTAGGAGCAGTGAGCCTTTAGAGGAAAGTACCGGACACTCAGCAGACCTCAGACCCCTTCTTCCGTCCCTTGCTTTCTTCTATCACTTACTTTTCCATTAATCCCCTACTAATAGTTAGGCCCCATACTTGGAACAAGAGCTACAGATAAAGGAAACATAGTCCCTACCTTGGAGGAGCACTTGTTTTAGTAAGAATGAGTGTAATTCTAAGAAATTTAGCCTAAATAGTAAAGTAATGAAACAGGAAGGGATAACGTGTTAAGAAGGGCTCATGCTTAAGAAGTGTGATGGAGCATGACAGTTATATAAGGTGCAGAAAGAATTTCCAGGCAGAAGCTGTGGGATGAAGAAAGAAAGTCAGGTGTTACAAGGACGTGGAGTGTTTGGGGAAGGGATAAGCACTTACCCGCCCTCAAGGGCCCAGAGTAGGGAGGGAAAGAGTGAGTGGCAAAAATTTAACCCTGACTTGGGTTGAGCTCCTGGGCCCAGAGGTTGGAGTACAGTGGCAGCAATGGAAGAGGAATTCCAGCCCTGAGAGGAGGAAGAAAAGACACGGGACACTGACGACCCAACAGAAAAAGAGACAAAACCCAGAAGAAATGCAGGGACATGGTCTCTGATAGAGAGGAGCAAAATTCTCAAAAGAACCCTTACGAGATCTAGCAGATACATGCAGCCTGGCTTCCCTTTACTGCCTTTCTGGGTCTGGGAGCTGCGGCTGAGACTCACCGTAATGGGACCAGCGGGACTCAGCACAGATGTTAGGGTAATGACACACAAAGCCTTCCCCTAAAGCGACAAGCCCAGTCTGCTTCGTGCCTCCAAGAAGCGTCTATGGGTAGACAAACAAGAGTGGGTTTTTCTGTTTGGTTGGTTGGTTTTGGTTTTGAAGCTCTTCTCTTCAAAGCAAAGATGGGGATGGCAATGCAAGGGGAGGGGAACGGGTTCTGTGATTGGAGGCTCTGCCAGGAGCCCAAGACGCACCCCTGGCAGATTCTGTGGCCAGCTCTTGAGGAGGCAGTGAAGGAAAATGCTTTACTGCAGTGCCAATCTACCTGCTGGCATAGCTTAGCCTAAACTAAGTTTGCTTTTATGTCAGAAAAACGTAAGTCTGGAGATCCTAGGCTGTATGTTTAATAAGGGACATTCATATATACTGTGGTTCTGCTTGCTAATTGTCCCACCAGGCTGGCTCCCAGGCAATCCAGATAAAGAGAGGAACTTGGCTGCAAAGCCTAGCTCACTTCCATCAGCATGGCAAAGAAATGCACAAAGCCTGATCATTGAACAAACACACAGATACAGGCTGTATTTCTTATTTATTCATTTTGCAATTCTGCTTCTGGGAAAGTGGAGGTTTATTGCCCAATAGCACATGACTGTGCTGAAAGACACAAGGAATATCAACCATCCGCTTCATGCACTATTCTGGCCAGCAGGGGCTGAGAGTACAAGCCAGAGGGTAGGGGCTGTGGAACCAGAACATTTACCACAGAAACCTATCAGTGAAGAATGGGGATCCTGTTGGTCACAGTTGTATGACTCTCCCACCCAGAATTCTTGCACCCATCTTTAATTATGAGGTAGGGACAAATGCCCCAGTCATTTAGTCAATAAATATTTATCAAATAATGATCACGTGCCAGGGACTTTGCGACCCCATGGACTGTAGCCTACCAGGCTCCTCTGTCCATGGGTTTTTCCAGGCAATAGTCCTGGAGTGGATTGCCATTTCCTTCTCCAGGGGATCTTCCCAACCCAGGGCTCGAACCCAGGTCTACCCGCATTGTAGACAGATGCTTTACCATCTGAGCCACCAAGGAAGTCAAATATTTATCAAATAATGATCACGTGCCACGGACTGCACCAAGTGCTCTGGATATGGTAGCAAGGAAGATGGTCAAGGTCCATCTAAGGATTTACAGTCTAATGTGGGATGTAAGCCATGAATGAATGAACAGACCGTAATTAGACATAGAGCTATAATACCTAATACTTCTATACAGAGCTTACTATCCCCCTTCTAAGGCCACACGTGTATACATACACCTACACATCTTCAATTCCACTTCTCTACAGCTGGTCTCCCATCTCTCTTCCTCTCTTCATCTTAGCCCAAGTCTGCCAAGATTCTAAGGCCCTGACCTAAAGCAAGGAATACTTATGCCATCTCACCCCATCTTAAAGGATTTAGCATTGAGCCAATGCCCTGCTGTTTTGGCTGAAGATCTGGTGACCGGCACTAAATCCGGCACTTCATTTCCCTCCTCTATGTGTCCCCTGATCCACGGCACACTTGTTTTGAGAATAGACTCTTGCCTTTTTCATGTGCCCAATTACAATTCTGTGAAGCATATTTGAAAACAATAATCTGTTTGATCTTTACTCAAGCTTTTCTCCAGCCTTGCTTTTAATCTCACTGAGGGTTTGTTTTTCATCATAGATGGAAAGCCTGTTCTTGAATGCCTGTCCTGTGACTAAAAGACTGCTTTCTACTGCAGATGGCCAGATGGGGCTACTTGCTGTCACTTACCTAGAGCTCCCTTTCCAATATCCATCTACTTGCTGGGATCTGAGGCTACTTATTCACATGATCTCCTCCCGCACTGTTCCTTCACTTGAGTGGACTGCAATGAATAAGAGTGCTTGAATGTGCCTAGAAACGGATCTCAGCGAGGATGGTTTGGGGCTGGTCGTGAGCAAGTCCACAGACATCATGGTATCACAATGTTAGAAAGACAAATATGATGCCTGGGCATAGACCCCGGTGTCAAACAGATCTAGGTGTGAATCACGTGCACCTCACTTAGGAGCGACGCAAACTTGACGGAGTAACTTCTCTGCCCTTCAAATTATCTTTCCATACAGTAAACAAAATTTCACAACAGATTTAGTACTTACCGAGTAGTTGTGAGATATAAAAGATAACACAATTAAAGACTCCTGCTTCTGGACAGGGAGAAGGCAATGGCACGCCACTCCAGTACTCTTGCCTGGAAAATCCTGGGGACAGGGGAGCCTGGCGGGCTGCTGTCTATGTGGTCACTAAGAGTCGGACACGACTGAGTGACTTCACTTTCACTTTTCACTTTCATGCACTGGAGACAGAAATGGCAACCCACTCTAGTGTTCTTGCCTGGAGAATCCCGGGGACAGGGGAGCCTCATGGGCTGCCATCTATGGGGTCGCACAGAGTTGGACATGACTGGAGCGACTTAGCAGCATCAGCTTCTGTACAAGATAGAGTGACACGGATTGAATTTAGGTTCTGTCTGAAGCAACCAGAGGAAAAACAGACAAAATGAAGCAGTGGTTTTAAGACCTTGAACACTTATCTGGTCTTGCCTAACAAATCTTAAAAACAGAACACAAACAATCAACTTATTTTTTAAAGTTAATTTAACTGTGTATGATAACAAAGCCCAGGGATATGTCTAAGAATAAGAAAATACAGCAACCAACAAAGAAAAGTTCACAATGCTTAGAATCCAATAAAAAGATTCCTAGCATGCAAAGAAACAGGGAAGAATGACCTATGGTGAGGAAAATAACTGAACACGAGCAAGTACTGATATAAATGCTTCATCTGGTAAGGGCATTGGTTGCTTGCCTGTGCTCAGTCACTTGGCTGTGTCTGACTGTATGTGACCCCGTGGACGGTAGCCCGCCAGGCTCCTCTGTCCATGGGAGTCTCAAAGCAAGAATACTGCAGTGGTTTTCCATTTCTTTCTCCAGGACAACTTTCTGACCCAGGGACCAAACTCACGTCTCTTGCTTTATCACTGAGCCACCTGGAAAGCCCCTAAAAAGTTAAGTAGAAACAAGTTATACAAAGGACCCAAAATAAACTTCTAGATATAAAAACCACAATGTCTGATATGAAAAATATACCAGATGGGGTTAATGACAGATTAGTCATTGGGGAAGAAAAGAGTTTTACATATGAAGATATAGAAATAGAAACGAAAATAAAACACATAAGAAAAAAAAGGAATCAAAAAAAAAAATGGAAGGAGCTACGGGGCAACCTCAGGAAGACTGATATATATATATATGTGATTGAAGTCCCTGAAGAAAGAAGGGAAGGTCGGAAAACATATTAGTAGACATAATGAACATTTACCCCCCCTAAACTTGCTAAAAAATATAAAGTCACAGTTCTGAGACATAAAATCAGCAAGGACAAATAGACTTGAATTGGTCTGGCTTACGTTTACAGAACAGCTCCACCAGATAACAGCAGAATACTTATTTTTGAGTGTGCATGGATCAGCATCAAGGTTTCCTTAGAGGTGGAAGCCTGACCCAAACGCTGGTCCTGTGGCTGGAGCCTGATTCCCCTGATGCAGACGGTCAAGACTGTTCTGGGCCATGAAACAAGTCTCAACAGATTTAAAAGCATGCAAGTCCTACAATAAATGGAATTAAATTAGAAATCAGTAACAGAAAGATGTGTAGAAAACTTCTAGAGATTTAGAAGCTATCTAATGTACTTCTTTTTTTTAAAAAAAAGATTTATGTTATTTTGGAGTACGGTTGGTTAACATCGTGTTAGTTTCTGGTGTACAGCAGAGTGACTCAGTTATACATGCATCCGTTTCTATTCTTTTTCACATTTTTTTCCATTTAGTTTATTACAAAGTACTGAGCAGAGTTCCCTGTGTCATACAGTAGGTCCTTGTTGACGGTTTATGTTTAAACATAGCAGTGTATACATGGCAACAGCAAACTTCCAGTCTACACACAACCTACTACATAGTGTAGTTCTAAATAATTCATTAGTCAAAGGAGAAATCAGAAGTATTTTGAGCTGAATGAAATGAAAACCCAGTATATTAGAATTTGTGGGATGCTCTATAGCTGTGTTTAGGAGAAAATTACTGCACTAAACATCGGTATTAGGAAAAAATAGTCTTAAGTCACATGATCTCACCTTCCATATTTAAAAAAATAGGGAAGGAAGTACAATTAAAACTAAAGTAAAAAGGAAGAAAATAAAGATCAAAGCAGAAAGCCCCCAAATATAAAACAGTATGGCTAGAGGCTTCTCAGTTTTCTTCATCTCTTAGAACCGGTCACATGGTCAGGAATCAAAGAGGCCACAAATGACCAACGTCAGAAATGAAAGGTGACATCACTGCAGTCTATGGACATTAAAATGACGATAAGGGAATATTGTAAACAATTTTATTCCTATAAAGTTTACATCTGAGACAAAATTGACAAATTCCTTGAAAAGAGCAAGCTACTGATGCTCATTCAAGAAGAAACAGATAACCTGAATAGCTATGTATCAAATAAAGATGTTGAATTTGTAGTTAAACATCTTCCTGCAAAGAAAACTGCAGGCTTAGACGGCTTCACTAGTGAACTCTTCAAAACACTTAAGGAAAAATAATACCAATTTTACATAAACTGCCCCAGAAAACTGAAGAGGAGAAAATGCTTCTTAACACATTCTTTGAGACTGCCTTGACACCAAAGCCAGACAAAGACATGACAGGTTAAAAGAACCAAAAACCAAAAAAGCTGCAGACTAATACACTTCTGATTACAGGTGCAATAATTCAAAATAAACTTTTATCAAATCCAGTCCTGCAATGTACTTAAAAGAGAAGAATATATCTTGAGCTAGTGGATTTATCCTAGGAAGTATATCATCATATTATCAAACCAATAAAGAAAAGCTATGTGATCATCTCAATAAATGCAGAAAATAAAGTGACAAAATATAACATTTATTCCTGAATAACCACTCAACTAGGTAGGAATTGAAGGGAACTTTTTCAGCCTAATACAGTCCATCTACAAAAAAACCTATAGCCAACATCATACATAATAGTGAAAGACTAAATGCCTTACCGCCAAACCAAAAAACAAGACAAATATGTCTGTTTTCTTCACTTTTACCCAGCAATGAAGATCTGACTAGTATATCCAGGTTAAAAAAGTACAAATCATGCAGATAGTATAAGAGGAAATAGCCTATCTTTACTGCAGTTGACATGCGTATCTATTTAGGATAGTTTTTTTTGTTTTTCAATCTCTGCCAGACATTCTGGGCTCAATAGTACTTTGTTGTGGGAGGGTTTTCCTATGTGTTGTACAATGTCTAGCCTCAATCCTGCCATCCAACCATTAGTTGCCAGTGTCATTGTCTGTATCCCTTTATCCCAAGATATGACAACCAAAAATGTCTCTGGAGGTTAGCACATGACCCCCAGGGGCTCAACTACTCCTAGCTAAGAATCACTGATAAAGAGAATCTGATGAAATCTATAAAATCTACTAGAAGTAGTAAGTGTGCTGAGCAAGATTGTAGAATATGAGATCAATACATAAAAATCAGCAAGAGATTTATATACTAACAATGAATACACGGAAATTAAAATTAAGCTGCAGTACCGTTTATAATTGGATCAAAAATATGAAATTGATAGTGACACACCTGACAAAAGGGACGAAAAGCCTCTACAATGATACTACAAAATATTGTTGCGAGAGGTTAAAGGCCGAAATAGACACAGGTACATAATTTATTATGGTTGAAAGACTTAGTATTGTTAAGATGTCAATTTGCTTAAATTGATTTATAGATTCAGTACTGTGCTATGAGCCTAGTCATTCAGTCATGTTGACCCTTCGCAACCCCATGGACTGTAGCCCGCCAGGCTCTTCTGCCCGTGGGGATTCTCCAGGTAAGAATACTGGAGTGGGTTGCCATATCTTCCTCCAGGGGCTCTTCCGAACCCAGGGATCAAACCCAGGTCTCCTGCATTGCAGGTGGATTCTTTGCTGTCTGATCCACCAGGGAAGCCAATCCCAATCAAACTCTCAGCCCACTTGTATTTTTTATTTTTGTAGAGGTTAAAAGCTGATTCTAAAATTCACTGGAAGTGCAGAGCCTCTGGAAGAGCCAAACAACTTTAAAAAAGAACAAAGTTGGAGGAGTAACATCACATGATTTCAAGGTTAAGAAAGCTGTAGAAAGCAAAGATGGTAGAACTGGTATAAACATAGATGTTACGAAAATACAAGTCTGTAAAGACACACATATATCTATACAGCTGATTTGATAGTGGTAAGGAGGTGATTCAGGGAAGAAGGGACAGTCTTTTCAACAGATGGTGCTGAACAGTTGAATATATTTAAAAAAGGAGAAGCTTTAATCCATACTTTGCACAATATGAAAAAAGTTAAATGCATCATAGGTCTAAAAATAAAACCTAAACTATATAATTTCTAAAAGAAAACATGGTACGAAATATCTGTGATCTTGGATTAGGCAAAGTTTTCTGAGATAATATCTCAAAAAGAAAATCTATAATAGAACATGTTGACCCATCTGACTTCGTGAAAATTAAAACTGCTTTTCAAAAGATATTGTTAAGAGAATGAAAAGACAAATCAAATTAGGAGAAATTATTTGCAAGATATATGACTGATAAAGGATTATATATATATATATATATGCATATGTCTACAATATCCATCAGTTCAGTTCAGTACAGTTCAGTTCAGTCGCTCAGTCATGTCCGACTCTTTGCAACCCCATGAATTGCAGCATGCCAGGCCTCCCTGTCCATCACCAACTCCCAGAGTCCACCCAAACCCATGTCCATCAAGTCGGTGATGCTATCCAACCATCTCATCCTCTGCCATCCCCTTCTCCTCCTGACCCAACCCCTCCCAGCATCAGAGTCTTTTCCAATGAGTCAACTCTTCGCATGAGGTGGCCAAAGTACTGGAGCTTCAGCTTTAGCATCATTCCTTCCAAAGAAATCCCAGGGCTGATCTCCTTCAGAATGGACTGGTTGGATCTCCTTGCAGTCCAAGAGACTCTCAAGAGTCTTTTCCAACACCACAGTTCAAAAGCATCAATTCTTCAGCGCTCAGCTTTCTTCACAGTCCAACTCTCACATCCATACATGACCACTGGAAAGACCATAGCCTTGACTAGACGGACCTTTGTTGTCAAAGTAATGTCTCTGCTTTTCAATATGCCATCTAGGTTGTCTCAACAATACATCTATGTCTTATTGGGAGAAGGTGGGGGCTGATTTGAGAGAATAGCACTGAAACTTGTATATTACCATACGTAAAATAGATGACCAGTGCAAGCTCAATGCATGAAGCAGGGCACCCAAAGCTGGTGCTCTGGGGCAATCCAGAGGTATGGGATGGGGAAGGAGGTGGGAGGGGGCTTCAGGATAGGGGGGACACATGTATACCTGTGGCTGATTTAGGTTGATGTATGGCAAAAACCATCACAAAATTGTAATTATCCTCCAATCAAAATAAATAAATTGATAAAATATCTCAATAATAAGACACCAACAAAATTAAAACTCTTGTTCTCCAAAACACACCTTTATAAAAGTGAAGACAACCTATGAAATGGAAGGAAAATTTTGCTATATATATGTTTGTGTGTGTGTATATATATATATATATATATATATGATAAAGACTTGGACTTAAAACATAAAACACTAACAACTCAATAGTTAAGTAACAAATAACTCAATTAAAAATAAGTAAATGATTTTATAGACCTCATTCCAAAAAAGATACACAAATGGGCAAGAAGTACACAGAAAGATGCTCAACATCGTTCGCCATCAGAAACACGCAAAGTGAAGCCACCATGAGTTGTCACTCAATACCTACTGAGACGGCTATAATAAAAGACAGATCATTATGTGTCTGCAGATGTGGAAACATCAGAATCTTTACACACTGCTGGTTGAAATGTAAAATGGTACACTTCTTTGGAAAATGGTCTGTCAGCTTCTAAAAATGAAGCATTAAACATAGGACTGCTATATGGCCTAGCAATGTCTTCCTAGGTGCATACACAAGAAAGCAAAACGTAACTGTACTGGTAAAATTCAGTCTTCCTTCTATGTCTCCTTTACACAGAACACTTCACTGCTGACACTTTTGGTCACCAAATTATGTGTGTGTGTTTTTCCCCAAGTCAAGAAATTCTTTATGATACCAGCTGGGTGTTCTATAATCCAACTCAGTTCTGACTTCATTTATCTGGAACTTGATTGAACTCCCCAGGTTAAGAGCTCAGCACCAAACAATTGCCCTCCACTTCAGGTGCTAATTGCAAGAAGCAGATCCCCAAGTTACTTGGTTACGAATTGAAAGTTCCCATGACCTCCTCTCTCTCAAAATCTGAGTAGTTTGCTAGAGTGGCTCACAGAACCCAGGGAAAACTTGTTTACCAGTTTATTAAAGGATACATTAAAGAATATAAGTGAATAGCCAGATGAAGAGACACATAGAGTGAGGTCTGGGAGGGTCCCAGATGTAGGAGCTTCTGTCCTGAGAGTTGGAGTGCATCACCCGCCTGGTTTGTGGATGTATCCCCCACCTGGAAGCTCATCAAACGCCCTGGTACTGGGGTTTTATATGGGCATGATCAACTACTAGTTTCATTTCTAGCCCCTCTACACTTTGGAGAAGCTGGGGGCAAGGAGGCTGAAAATCCCAAGCTAACTACGGCTTGGTCTTCTGGAGACCAGCCCCCATCCAGGAGCCCACCCAAAGTTGCCTCATAAGAACAAAATATATTCCTAATATTCTTTTCACTTAGGAAATTACAAAGGTTTTGGGAGCTCTGTGTCAGGGACCAGGGGCAGAGACCAATATATATGTACAGATATATTTAATTTGTAATTTTTCTATTATCTCAATAATCCACACAAAAACTTGTACACTGATATTCATAGCAGCATTACATATGTAATGGCTAAAAAAATGGAAACCCAAATGTCTATCAATTGATAAATGGAGAAATAAAATGTTATATACCCATATGGTAATATCCAATAGACTAT